>VXBC01001334.1:0-29428 GCA_013399945.1 Ploceus nigricollis | reverse complement strand
TAAAATGAAAAAAAAATTAAATTATATTTTTATAGTAATCCTTAAAAAGGTAAAGTTTTATTTTTAAATTAACATTTAAAAATATTTATATTNCTCAGGCAAAGATATGGGAGCAGGAATAACAGATTAGGGAAGAAAATGAAATAAAATAAACAATGCAGTAATTAAAAAAAAACCCAAAAACTACTGACAGAGTCAGAATATGACCTGACACCCTGTTGGTAGCAGTCCTACTGAATGGTGGCTGCAGTCCTCCTGGAGTGGCAGATGTGGTTCTGTTGAAGCAGTGATCCTGTAGAAGGTTGTAGTCTTCCTCTGAAAATCCAGTGGTGTTGTAGATGAGCCTGGTCTTCCTCTGGGAATCCAGTGGGAAAGGGCTGCTCCTCTGGGAATCCAGTGGAGAAGGCTGCTCTAGTGTCCCAAAATCTCAGATTATATCCAGGAAGGAATGCTTGGCTCCTCCCCCTGGGCAGAGCATCTCACAATGGGATGATGTAATTTTATCAGCCATGCAGTGAGACTCAGTGGCCTATTAACAGAAGATATTTCCCGGAGGGAGGATTGGTTTGTGGAAGAGATAAAGAAAACTGCCCAATTAACAGAACATAACTGCCACACCTCTAACAAATGGCAAATAGAGTAGACACTTATCTTGCAATCCAGGACACCATATAATGAGCTATTAATCAAAATAAAGCAGTTATTAGTAGAAAGCAAAATGTGTTTGCAGTAGAACACCTGCAATGCTGGATTTGGGGAGAAGAAATGAGTTGGAGGCTAAAGGAGTAACTTGGTGAACAGCCCAGTTTGTGTGTATAGTATTTCAATAATATATAAAAATAGATATACATAGATATAAACATAATCTATAAAACATTTGTATATAAAATATATTAATCTACAGAAATAAATAATATATAATTACAAATAATTATATNTATATAAAGGACATTGGGAGGATATCCAGAATATTGAGTTATACATCAAGAGAAATAAAAATTCCATTCTATAAAACTTTCCTAAAATGGCCCTTTCCTTCCTGGCTGGTGCTGACCACGATAGCAGAAGAGCATCCCTGCTCTTGCCCCAGTGGGGCAAGGCTTAGCCAAAGACACCATATGAATATATATATATATGTATATAAATACATTCAGCTCAGAGCAAAGAACAGTGAGATTGATGCAAGATTGAGTGCAGAAGTACTTAGAAAGCTTGTTTAGCTGGTAGGAGACAGGAAAAGGAAAGGTCATGCTCTAAATGCAAGAAGAGACGTATTTATAATAATATATGTCTTAGTGATTTATTTGAAAAAAAGAAAAGATGGGTAATCTAAATTAGTTGATCTCTCTCCTCTTTATTTACTTTGTGTTACAGTGGTGGCTTGAAGCCACCAAGTAGAAGTGGGATCTGCCCTATAGCATCAGCTTCTGCATCCCAAAGAAGCTGGTGGTCTTACCAGACAAAGAAGTGTGTGGAAGGGGAGAAGGAGAGATGTTTAACGTGTCCTTTGACATGATAACTGACTTAACAGACAAAAGAAATGTGAAAATCTATTTGGTTTCAGCAAAGCATTTTATCCAGGGCCATGTGAGAAATAATTAAGCCAGTGAATATGAACATCAGCAGAATGGGAAACCAGGCAGGGGAAATGACAATGATGAATGCTGGAAGGCTGAGCTGCAGCCTGGAAGAAGGTTAGCAGTGTTTAACATTTCTGAGGTTGACTTTGGCACTAAAAAAGTAGGGCAACATTGATGACACCTCCTAATGACACAACGTAATTGGGAGCACCAGTGTGTAGAAGGATTGGGAAATCACAGAGGAAGGAGAGGATTGACCTTGACTGCCATGTTCAAAATGGAATGAAAATTAGTAGTTAATTCTAGACTTGGTAATAATCACCAGAATTTTTTGCTACAGGATGTAACTGCCTAAGAAGGAGAAGAAGGAGAACAGTATGGACATCCTTGTTATCAAACAGTAAATGAGGGATTCATAATGAATCCGTGATTCGCACAAACATGACTCGTGAGTCTTCAGTAGGAATGGGGACCTCATCTCCAAAAGGCAATAGTCTCCATCTCTGTTTAAGAAAAGAGATTTCCTGAAATCTAGGAAGAGCTGGAGAGAAAAGCTTGATACCAGGAAGTAAAAATTTTTACTTCCTAGCTACAGAGCCAAACAATGTGGATACTGTACTTGGAGACACTGAGCAGTGACATTTGGACAGGAGAAAGTCACTAAGTATGTCAATAAAACACAAAAAATATAAGAGAGAAATAAACCAAATAAACCAGCAAACTGCAATCTGTCCATTGGCCCAGACTGGAAATGAGTTGCAAATCATCAGAGACTGAGGTCTCGGCACAGCCTTCCTGCTGGCATAATGCAACTAAAAATTTCTGAGACCGAGCCTTGGTGTTACTCATAAAGACTAAATAACAAACCAGATAATTGGACTTCAAGGTTCAGAGGGTCCCATCCAGGTCCATGTGCCTAAAGCTCTCTCTGAGGTGACCCAGCTGAGCAGGATTTTGAGTATTGAGCTGAGCATGTTTGAGTATTGCTCAAACATGTTGACTCCATCACCTAATACCACCTCCATCTCTTCCTCCTGCTCTACCATGTCCTAAGGCATGCACAGACCAGCTCCAGTTTGCACACAGTCAAAGCAGCAAAATTCAGTTTTACCTACACTGCTGAGCAGCTCCTCATTGGCTTTTGGGGCTGGATGTTGTCCACCTTGAACATTGCCACATACTCCAACTTGGAGCTACCTACCTGCAAGTGTCCCCAACTTGGAGACACCACCAATCTTCCTCAGCTGATGGACTACATCCAGAGGAAATCAAGAGTGTGGCAGAATAGCTCTCTGCCCACATGTTGTGATTTGACACTGGCCAAATGACAGGCACCCACAACAGATGCTCGCTCACTCACCCTCCCCTGCTACAACTGGGCAGAGGAGAGAAAAAAAATTAAATGAAGGGTTCATGAGTTAAGATAAGGACTCGGAGAAAACACTCCGAGGGCAAAACAGGCTTAACTTAGAAGTACAAAATTCATTTATTACTAACAAAGTCAGAGGAGGATAATGAGAAGTAAAATAAGCCCTTAAAACACCTTTTACCCCAACCCTTTCCTCCTTCCCACCAACAGCTCAGGGAGACGGGGTGGGGGGTTTTGGTCAGTTCATCACCTGAGATTTTTTTCCACTGCTCAGGGAGAGAAGTCCTTCCCCTGCTAAGCCATGGGGTCCCTTCCCACAGGAGACAGTTTTCTGTGAACTTCTCCAGCATGGTTCCAATCTCACGAGCACTAGTCCTCCCAAAACTGCTGCAATGTGAGCATCTCCCATGGGAAAACATTCCTCCCAACACTGCTGCAGCATGGGCCACTCTTCCACAGTGTGCAGTCTTCCAAGGAGGCTGCGCCAACCTGGAAGCAGGGGCTCCCTCTCTTCACCAGGTCTCTCACTGGATCACAGCCTCCTTCAGGCATCTACTCACTCCAGTGTGGGCACCTCCCCCACAGGCTGCAAGTGGATATCTGCAACCCTCGTGGATCCCCATGGAGTGTAGGGGGACAACCTACTTCACCATGGTCATCACTATGGCCTGCAGAGGAATCTTGGCTCTGACATCTGGAGCACCTCCTTCCCCACTGACCTTGGTGTCTCCATGTAATTTCCCTCACATGTTCTCACCTCCTCCTTTTCTCTGGCTACAAAAAAACTGTACCCCACTTTGTTTTCATTTTCTTCTTAAATATGTTATCACAAAGGCATTACCAACATCTCTAATTGGCCCAGGCTGAGCCAGCAGCATGTCCATCTTCAGAGCCATCAGGGCTTGGCTCTGCCAGAAATGGTGGAAGCTTCTAGCAGCTTCTCACAGAAGCCACCTCTATGGCCACCCCAGACTACCAAAAACCAGGCCATGCAAAACCAACAAAGCCTGTATCATCCATCTTCAGGCTCTGTGTCTTAATAAACACTAGGGCCATTAGTCATTAGTTACTCATACAACTGATCCCTGTGGTATCAGCAGACATTGTGTCTCCTCCTGCTACTAAAGGTATATATAACCCCTGAGACAGAGCTCAGCCTTTGCCAGAGCTGCCAAACACCTCTCTGAACAGCCTTTTCTGGATGGAAGAAAACATTCTGCCCCTTCCCTTCCACCTGAGAAAACTGGATCAATCTGCCTACATGGTTACTTTAATAAACACTCTCATAGCTGAAACAACAAGGATTTTGAGAATGGTATCTGCCCAGGAATGTTCTCTGGTAGTGGAGTCTGGGATAGCCCTCACTCATGCTATTAAACCTCTTTAACCTCTAAAACCAAAGTGGTTGCATCCAAACTGATTGTAGGGATAAGTTCTTGGCTTGGGAGTGGGTGCTATCAAACTCAGTGTGAGAAGAGGGCTAGGGACAGTTCTAGGAACTGGAGTGTACGTGATGTTTCCACACCCAGGAACATGTCCTGGGACTCTTTAATTTACTAGTACAGACATAGCTATGGATCTGATCAGAAATTTCAGAAGGCAATGGAAAATTTCCCATCTTACAGCATAAGCAGTGTTATTAGCATTTTCACCAAGATAGGAGATGTCCTTCACTGGAGATTTTCAAGAATAGGTTAGATAAAATCACAGAATGGCTTGGGTTGGAAGGGACCTTAAAGCTTATCTTGTTCCACTCCCCTGCCGTTGGCAGGGACACCTTCCAGCAGACCAGGTTGCTCCAAGCCCCGTCCAACGTGGCCTTGGACCCTTCCAGGGATTAGGCAACCACAGCTTCTCTGGGCAACCTGTGCCAGGGCCACAGCACCCTCACAAACAAGAATTTCTCCTTGATATCCCTTCTAACCCTGCCCTCTGACAGTGGGATGCCATTCCCCATCGTTCTGCCCCTCCAGACTCTTGCTTAAAGTCCCTCTCTGGCTCTTGGGGCCCAATTAGGCACTGGCAGGGGCTCTAAGGTCTCCCCAGAACCTTTTCTTGTCCAGTCTGAACACCCCCAGCTCTCCCAGCCTGTCTTCAGAACAAGGAGGAGTATTAATTTCCTGCCCTTTTGTATCTTGGTCCAGCCTTCCTGTGTGGACATCCCTCCCTAAATTATCTCTGCTGTATCTCTGAAAACCAGGCAGCAAGTCTCCAGTGCTGACTCATTCATCTCTATAGCTACTACAGATTCTCATTTGCTCCACATCTTTAGTACCTCCAGGGTTTGAGATGAATGACAGAACATTAGCAACAGGCAATTCATTAATACTAGAGGCAGTCCAAAATTTTCCATTGAAGCCTTTATTGTCTTGTTTCCTCTGCTAGGAAAGGAAGTTGGTAGGAGGGAAAAAATAATTGGTTTGGTAAAAAATTTTTTAAATCTGGTTTCACAATATTACTTCTCGTGGGAAATTAATTTTCTTAGTACTCATTTTGATATCTTACAAAGCGGGTAAATGGTTCCTTTCAGTTTTGTATCTTTTTTCTTCAGGGAATAAAGGTAACAAAAGAAGCAGAATGCAAGACGAAGAAGGGAGAAAAAACCACCCAAGAAAAACCTAATTCTGTCATTTCCCCATAATTTCTAGATAAAAATGGAAAGCATTCATTCATTCCTTCTTTTATTTTTGCCAAATGTGCTTTTAATTGTTTCACATCCACCAGCAAATGCCACTGTGAGCACATTTTGTTGTTTGTTCTCTCTGATCCCAAATCCCCAGAGTCAAGTCCAGCCCATTCCATCCTTTGGTGCAGCAGGGAGAAATGCTCTGCCCATCCCATCCAGAACTTCAGGAGGAGAATCCCCTCACCCAATATAGATAAAGCCCTCACAGAACTGAACAAGAAACAGCTTCATCCACCACCAGCAGCTTTTCATGGGGCTTGTCACTGACAAACTGAAACTGAGGCAAGAAGCCCCTCAGTGCTGGAACCTTGCTTGACCATTGCACACCCAGTGAAAGCAATGGGAATAAGTACATAAATAAATCCCATATATAACTGAATAGTTAATAAATTATAGTTAATAAATATATAAATAATGTAAATACTATGAATAAGATAAAGAAATACTAGAAATATTGGAAATAAATCCTATTTATTCTGTAGGATCCCGGGGCACAGGCAGTCTCTGGCAGACATCCACAGTCCTGCCACTCTGGCCTCACTGAAGGCTTCTGGCTCAAATGCTAATACAAACAAATCCCTCATCCCTCTGGCTGGGAAGAACCTCCATCTTCCATGGACATCACCACCAGGCACCACCTCTGCACTGTACCCCTGTGTGGACCTGGGAGGAGGTCACAGGTGCACGGTCTCTGTGATGTTCATCTGTCTAGGTACACAGAGGTTAAAAAAGAGAATTCTTCCCTTTAGCATGGACTTCCTCCATGACCTTGGGCCAGTCACTGACTCTATCCCATGCTCTCAGGTATTCCTCACATGGAAATAATACCCAGTGGGACGGAGCAAGCTTAAAAACTGCTGCTGGTCTGCTCTTTGGTTTCACCAAGGAATTGTTTCCCAGCCTTGGAAACACTGATTTGCAGCAGTGACAGAGGACTGTAAGGAAATCTCCCCCCCCCACTCTCTGCTGATGGGGAGCCTTCATCCATGCACAAGGAAGAAAAGCCCCATGTGAGCCATCCTTGCTCTTCTCTAGCAAGAGGTCATTAGGGGGTAATTTTTGGCTGCTGGGTGGCCTATAAGGTTGCCCCAATAGGCTGTGAGTCTCCATCCTTGGAGAGATACAATATCCACCCAGCATGTCAGCAGCCAGGTTCTTGGCAGTAATTAGGATTTGGAGAATTTGGTTTTTAAAAAGAATCCAAACAATAAACAACACTTAGAAGATGCCTAATTTGAACAGAAAATGAAAACAATTAGCCAAAACATCACTTATGCATTAATGAAGAGGTGCTTATGTTCTATGGCTGAGTGTCAGAGCAAACACTTTGCAATATGTGACAAGGAAGAAAAACATGGAAGTGGGAGAACACTTTCCCAAGTGGAAAGAGAAGCCCTAAAAGTATTGTGAAAGCAAACAAGCAACACAAAGAAAGCTGAATCCTTCTAGTGTTTCTTAGGTTTAACATCCCTGCTGATCCAAGCCCTTTCCTTGGGGAGGAATCCTAGCCCAGTGCCTTAGGAATTTGCTGGAGCAGACTGGAGGGATAGGAAGGTGAGCAATCTGTATTTAAATATGCAAATAAGTCCAACTATCCTTTGTAGCAGTGGAAGAGAAGCAACACATCGACTCTCCAGTTCCAGGAGAGCTTTCTGCTTTAGCCCTGCTATCTCCAGCACAAGCCCAGACCTTAGAAGGTGAGCAGACAAAAAGCTGAGTCTCAGTTCATATCAGATTTAAGGGCTGTGTCACTCCCACAGACCCCTTTCCCAACACTCTCCAGCCCTGCAAAACAGAGCCCCCAAAAATCCCTGGCCACTTTTTTGTGTCTCAGCCAAGCACCACCATCACACCTGGATGCACCTGAACCTCCAGCATTACCCAGTGAGAGTTAAGAACTGATGCCAAATGACAGCAAAAATCAAGATCTCACTGCTTGAACTGTTTCCCACTTAGGGAGGGGGGAAAGCAGATGACTGTCAGCTTTGCTCAGTGGGACAGAGGAGTCAAGTCCCAGCTCCATCTTAAATCTGCATGAATGATGGCCTGCTTGATGGCCACATGTCACCTCTAATCTCCCCAAGAAGGAAAATAAATCATTCAGAGGCATAAACACCTCAGCATTCACACAGCTATAGGGAAAAGCAAAACGGCTGCAATCACATTTTTTGTCACTACAGTGGCTCTATGCCACTTCCACCCTGGTCTCAGCAGTGGTGGGCTCTGCCAAATAAAGTGCTGGAAAACACAACTGCAGCAAACCCTCCTTGCAAACATATATGCAGGGCAACCACCCCACCACTTTTGTTTTTGCATTCCCAACACATCAAACGCCTTGACCTGGAGGAAAACAACAACAGCAGCTCACTGCAAGGAGTTTCACACTCCAAATCCCAAACAAGGTCTACTGCTGAAGTGTAATAAGGGCATCCATTTCTCGTTGGTTAGAGAGGTGGGGGGGGAGGGGGGCAGAAGGATGTGTCATCCCCTGCTGCGCTGCATTAAAACATGGCAGCATCTGAAGGCTGCCCCACCCAAGCGGCCTAAGATGCATGTCCCTCATCCTGGCGCATCCCCGGGATGCTTTGTCTTGAGTGTGGGCCAGCCTGAGATGCTTCCTGGGACGCTCCTGCATGTGGGGTATCCCATATGTGCACGGGCCCCCGATGATATGGTCAGGTTGCAGGTCCTTTGGGTTGGCTGCAGCATGACAGCCAGGGACGTGCTTGGAAAGGACCATAGGTGACTTGCACATTCACAGAGGTGACCCCAAACATTACCCTATGGAAATGCAAGGTGGTGGGTGTCTTTGAATTTTGGAATGCACTGAAGGGGGGAAACACAAAGACACTCAAACCTGCTGCCAAACCCAACAAACCGCCAACAAAAAGTATTCACTACCTGCACAATACCTACTGCCCCATCATCAATTCCCAGAGAGATGGGGAATTTAAGGACACCCCCCCGGGAAGGAAATCGGCAAGCCCCCCTGGAATGTTTCACAGCCTCACTCCCAAGGTGGGATGCTCCTCCAGGGAAGCGCACAGGGTGACTGGGTAAGAGCTGACGAGGGGCTGGCAGGTTGGGGATCTAGATGGATGGGGCGGGGCGGGGATATGTCTTCTCACCTGTAGGACGAGCTGACCCCCGCCGCCACCTCCTCTTTGATCTGCCTGTTGACAGCATCGGCAGCTGCCCGGCCTCTGCTCGGCTCCGCCGGCTGCCCGCCCGCCTCCTCCGCCTTCTTCCGACCCTTCTCTCTCCCATCCCCGGGCCGCACTGTTTTGAGATGCTCATCCTCCACCTCAGGGTGTTCCTCCTTCTTCTCGGGAGCGAGGTGCACCTTCCGCCGCTTCTCCTGAGCCGGTTTCTCCGCGGGAGCGCGGTCCAGGGCCAGGACAGGGGAAGGTCCCGGTTTGGGGATCNCAGCTGGTTCCAGAAACGGGCGATGCAGCAGGCACGGGTGATGCAGGGCCACGCCATGGCGGCCCTGCGCCAGGAGCGACCGCTCCGCGCTCCGAACTCCGCACCGCTCTCCACCGCGAGCTCCGCGCTCCGCCCCGCACCAGGGGGACGGGGGGAGGGGGGCGGGGCTTGCACGCACACGGGCAAGGCACGCACACGCGCGACGCACCTGCACATCCACGCACCTACACACGCGTGCGATACATAGCTATGAGTGTGTCCACACCTGCACAGCCACACAGCTGCACACATATGTGAGAATGGTTATGTGTGTGCCTACACCTGCACGGCTACACACTTGCACAGCCACACAGCTCACACACACGTGAGACTTGGCTATGTGTGTGCATAGACCTGCACAGCCACACACACTTGCAAACACATGTGAAACACACCCATACATGTGTACACACACATGCTTGGTTACAGGCCTACACACACATGTACAAAGCACTCATGTGTGCACTAGCATGCAGGGTCACAGAAACCTGCACATACACATTTTAAAAAGCTGTGTGCACACAGCTGCACTGCCACAGACTTCCACAGCTGCACACCTGCACACACATTAGGAGACACATCCATGTGACCCATGTGTGCACAGACCTCCATACTTCATACACACCTGGACAGACACAGCTGCACAATCACACACCTGCACACACATATGCCAAACAGGCAAACCCAACAAACACTCCTCTGTGTGTGCACACATACATCATCACACACCTGTACACATATGGGCAAGTCACATACACACGTGTGGACACACCTGCATGATTGATCACACACATCCACACATATGTGCAAGGCGCCCATGCAAACACATGCATACGTGGTCACACACACACCTGCACATAAGAGATGCATGTGTTTGTGTGCACACATCTGCACAGTCACACACAGTTGCATACCCATGTGGAGACATGCCCATGTATGTGTGCATGTAACTGCATGGACATACACCAGAGCACAAACATGCAAGAAATGCCCATGCATGTGTGCAGACACACAAATGCTTGGTCACATACCTGCACACATATGTGCAAGGTGCCCATGTGTTCATGCACATGCATGCATGGTCACTCACACCTGCACGCACTCATGCACAGGAATGCAAACACATAGGCAAGACACACTTGTGTGCACACACCTGCACAGGCATATGTGCACATGCAGACATATCTCACAGACAAACACACACATTTGCACACAGACACATGGACATGCAAAACCACACAAATCACATTCACACATGCAGGTTCTCATGTAAGTGTATATGCAGTGCACACTGACATTTGTACACACAGATGCGCACACGTGTGTCCACACACATGACTGCAGACACATGCAAGCACATCCAAACACGTGCACATATACTCAAACCTGTACACGTACACAGAATTCACAAAATTCACAGAATTCACAGAATTACTAGGTTGGAAGAGAACTTCAAGATCATCGAGTCCAACCCATGCCCTAAAACCTCAACTAAAACATGGCACTGAGCGCCATATCCAGTCTTTTTTTAAACACTTCCAGGGATGGTGACTCCACCACCTCCCCGGGCAGGTCATTCCAGAACTTTATCACTCTTTCCATGAAAACTTTTTCCTAATATCCAACCTATATTTCTCTTCCCTACACTCACCCCTGTACACACATGCACAAACATGCGCATGAACAACTGTGAAAATGCACCCCCGTGCTCATACATGCACAATGTATACACACTTGCATTCATATGTGCAAGCACATACATGCACACAGACATAAATATGAACATGCACACACATATGAACACACACACAACTAGACATCTCTGTCCACTCACATGTGCACGTGCTGCATATGCACATTCGTATGCACAAGCACATTCCTGTATGCACATGCATGCATACATGTGCACATACAGACGCACACACACATGTCCAATCTCACAAATGTGCACATGCTGTACACATGCATGTGAACACATGAACAGATGCACCCATGTGCAGACAGACATAGACACAACATGTGTGTGTTCCCGTGTGCATGCACTCATGCACAGATACTTGCTTACATGTGTACACATATGGGAGCTGCCCATCTGTGTGCACACGTATGTGCAGACACACACACACACCCCCACACCTACCCATTTTATTATTTCCTTTTGCCTCTTTTGCAGTTGCAAACCCAAACCAAAACACCCCCCAGCCATCTCCTGCTAAGGGCTTCTTCTGAAATCTGATTCCAAGGGTGGATTCACAGCCCCAAATCCCACCCTCCTTTCTAGCCTTGCCTCCACCTTCACCCCATCCATCATGCCAGCCCTCCAACCCTTCCACCATCACTCTGTTTCTCCATCCTGCCATCAGTCCCTCCATCCCTCCCTAACTCCATTCCTCCTTCTGTTTCTCCATCACCTCATTCCTCCATCACTCTATTACTCCATACCTCCATCTTTCCATTCATCCCTCCATTCCTCTCTATTTCCATCCCTTCATCCCTCCATCCCATTCTCCCACTGTCCCTCCATCACTCCCTCAACCCCTCCATTCTTCTCTGCATCTTTGTCTTTGTTCCATGGTGCCAATAAAGTCCATTTGCACCCAAATCACATCCACACTTGAAGTGCTCCAGTCTTTGTCAGCCTTGCGGCATTGCCAACATTTCCACTAGGAGCAGAACTCAAATAAAACCAGTGAAATCCACACACCCAAATGCTGAATTACAAAGAGAAAAAGCAATTCCCACTCATCAGTGACTGCAGCTGCTGGGAGTGCAGTGAAAAGCAGGATTATCCCTGTGGGTATTGTTTCTCTACTGTAATGCTTCGTATTCCCTTATTGATTCTTAGGCCCTGAAGATTTTGGGCTTGGGTTTGGTTTTTTTCTTCACTTGTCTTTGCCTGGAATGGCTTAATTTCATTCTTACCTGTGGGCAAATTGTGGAAACTCATTTTATGGATGGTATTGGAGCACTCAGTGCTGGGGATGGATGGCTCAAAGAGCTGCCTTTGGAAAGAGAATAAATAAATATCAACTAGAGGTGTCTTTGCACAGACATTACTTCTTCTTCCAGAACTGTATCATTCCTGCTATTACATCCAGTGCAATTAAAAGTGAGGATTGCAATTAAAGATTTAGGAAGCGCCTCAGTATTTCCCAAGTTGGGACCCAAGCCATAGTGTTCTGGAGCATCAATGCACTGTGTATCACCTTTGTAATGTGTTTGTATATCCACGATAGATGTGTTAATCTCTGCTTAGGCTGGGCTTTGAAATTGAATAACAGAATCATTAAGGTTGGAAAAGTCCCCTAAGATCACTGAGTCCAACCATTCTGTCAGCACTGCCAAGGCCACCACTAAACACGTCTGTGAAAAACACGTTCACTGTCCTGTGAAAATTTAAAAAGTTTAATAAAGGACAATAGGCGGCAAGGACTGTGGCACTCACATTCTCTGGAGAGAGAGACATAATTCTGTCTCTCGGGATTTTTGCTGGAGAAGCACAGAGAGAAGGAGAAAAAACAATCCTTATCACTGCTCCTGTGTTTTTCCCATGTGGAATGTGTTATGGAGATTGTTTACCTGAGGTGATTGCTTGATTGGATTCTGGTGATGGTGTTTGGATTCATGGACCAGTTTAATCCAGCTGTGTCTTGGGACTCTCAGCAGAGAGTCACAGGTTTTTTTTAGTTAGTTGATAGTTAGAAAGTAAGTATGTAGTATAGTATAATATCTCTTTAAACAGTATATTAATGTAATATAGTATAGTTTTAATAAAGTGAGTGTTCAGCATTCCAAAGCTTTGGAGTCAGATGCCAATCAATCATCATCATCATTCCTGTGTTGGGTTTGCCCGTGGTATCAATAAAGGACCATAGAGCAAAGGTTATTATGGCCAGGTGCATCTTGGCACTCAGCCAAAACCACACTATTATCTTCGGAGATATCCCTTAAATACATATTCCCTTACATCAGCCTGTTGCATATTCATAGACCCTTATGCATAGTAAACTTTTTCCCAAACTAGTTTACATATCTTTACATGGCCCCTCCTTGGGTCCGCCTTTTTAGAGTATGCATATTCCTTGGTTGTGGTTTTAGTCCATTTTTATCATCACCTTCAGTTTTGGGCCTTGGTCCACTCTGTCTTCAGATGGTGAGTGCTGATAGTTGGCATACCTGTAGCAGGTGTCCTCATCCTATGTTCATTGGATGTTATCCCATCCAAGCAGGCATTTTAACACAAGCATAGCTATTTCACTACTATGTCTAAGCTTAATTAACAACAGAAATAAAAACTATATCTTTATTACAAAGGTACTTTAACATTATACTNCCTAAAACCTAAATTTCTCACCAAGTGATACGCCTGCACTACTCTCTATAATCTATTTCACACTTTTGTGGATTCTAGTCTATCTTGAAGCCTAGGAAACTTCTTCCATGAATGAGGGTCAAAGTCAGTGCTCCCCTGGGGGTCAGGACCCCCCAGGGCAGACAGAGAAACATTCCTCTTGCCCTGGGTTCCAACATATAAAGGCAACATGTTGCTTGAATAAAGATAGACACCACCTTCTGACTGAGCCCTGCTGCTTTGCGCGGAGTGGGGCTCTCTAGCAACAATAATAAGTATCTATAACATGTCCCAAATGCCACATCTACATGGCTTTTAAATCCCTCCAGGGATAGGGACTACACCACTGCCTTGTGCAGTCTTTGCCATGGCTTGACAATCCTGTCCATGAAGAATATCCAGTCTAAACCTCTCCTGGTGCAACTTGAGACCATTTCCTCTTGTCCTGTTGCTTGTTACCTGGGAGCAGAGCCCAACCTCCACCTGGCTCCAACCTCCCTCCAAGGAGTTATTATGAATGGAGATGAGCTTAGACAAGTCCTGCCTTTGACTCAGATTTTTGGCACTGCTCTCTTTGGGGTGGCCTGCACCCAGATTGCTCTTGTTTGCAAGTTCTTAATAATGGCTGATTAGGTCTATTACAAAATGAATTATTTATTGAATAGACACAAAATTAACAGACATAAGACTTTGAACAGACTACTTACTACACAGGATAAAACAAAACCAACTTCTACTAGATAGAATATAGTGCACAATAAAAAGGTACCTATATTACAGCTAGCTAAGAAATAGTATAGATTAGGATTCAATGTAACTTACCACCAAATTGATGACAGAGTACACATAGAATTCTTTCACTCAGTTTTCAGGAAAGTATCCACAGAATTTGCATCTAAACTCTGGGGAGAAGTCCTACACATTTCCAAGATGTGTGTAGGAGGCTTCTGCCTCTGTGAAAGTTTGTGTAGCTTTTATAGTTTGTAAAGTGAAGTATCTCCCCACACCTTGTTCTCAAGGCCAGTTGTTGGAATTCCACCCTCCAGAGAGAAATAAATCACTAGCTAGGCAAGCTGGCCTGGGTTATCTCATCAATTCATGTTGGGGGGAGAATATCTGGAGCTATTGCACCATCTGATGGCTAGAGCAGATAAGCTCTACTGTGGCAGGGGGGAAGTCCTGCCCCAGGAATTGAAGACAGTGAGAAGGTTCCTGGTTTTCTCCAGGTTGAAAGGCGAAAAGGAGCCTTCTTTTCTCCAGGTTGAACCCCCAATATTCCTCAGCCACTCCTCATGTTCCAGACCCTTCCCCAGCTCCATTCCCTTCTCTACATGGTCCAGCTCCTCAATGTGCTTGTCAGAGTAAGGGGTCCAGAACTGCTCCCAGGACTGGATGTGCCTCAGCAGGGCCCAGCACAGTGGGATGGTCACTGCCCTGGTCCTTTTGGACACACCATTGCTGACACAGGTGAAGTGCCCTTGTCCTTTTACCCATTTGGGCACACCTAGGATCATGTTTAGCCACTCTCAACCAGCACCCCTTGGTAGTTTTCAAGCAGCAAAGATGATAGAATCGTCATGAAACTGCTGTTGTCACACACCAGCTCTGTGTTTCCATGCACACTACAGGTTAATGGCAAACAGCTTTTGCATTTGTTATAGATGAGTAATGGGATTATGGGCTCTCACAATTAAGGGAATTATATTGTGTGTATGTTAAGAGAAGCTTTATTGATGTATAGTTATGTTATTGTGGTTTGTGGTTTAGATGTCCTCTATTCTCCCCATAGTCCCCTTCCCCCCCGCCTCCGGTATTGTTGCCACCAGACAGCCTGAGTTGTCCAAGACATGTGGAGGGAAGGCATGTACCTGAGCCCCTTGCATGGGGCAGATGGGAATGGGGAAAGCTTGTTGCTAGGGGGGTACGGCATGACAACACCTGACCTCCAATCAAGTTGCAAGAAAGTCTCCACCAATGGACAGCGAAGAAGAGTTGACTGGCGGACTTTAGGAGGGGGCAGGGTTGACTAATGCAACCCCCAGGGGCATAAAAGGCAGAGCAGTAATTTTGTAGATGAGCACATGGCAGCTGGTCATGCACTGCCAGTGTGCTGTTATTTTTCCTTATTCAGTCCTTTGTTGTATTTTGTTAAGGTTTAATAAACCTTTGAAATTTTTAAAAGTGAGTGGTCATTTCTCACACATTGAATGGACTATGGCATTACAAAAAATTTAATATATGTATGGAAAGAGGAACAAGGAAAATTGGAAAAGAATGACCTTATGATGGTGACCCAAGGCCTGCAAGGAAGATGTGCAATCAAAGTATTGCAATGGGATCAAGCTTTCTGACTGGTGAAGTTCAAAATTGTGTTTATTTTTAAATATTCTCAATAATTTCATTTTTCTTAAAGCTGCCATGGTGATTTTTGAGAGTGTGAGCCCAATGTTGCTCTGAGAACTGCTGCCCACAGAGGCCCTGCACATGTTTGTGGACTTTCCTGCAGAAAACCTTTCAAAGTGTGTTGGGAAGGATGAAAGTTTGATAAGAAGGTCTCACAGATATGTATGCTTAGCAGAAAGATTTTTGAATGTAGAATCTGAAGAAGGAATAGAAATGAAAGCAAGTTTTGATATAGAGGAAAAGAATTGCTGAGCCAGTCTTACTGGATAACTAAGAAGGCAAAGGGTATGTTGGTTAGAAGGGGCTTTTATGGCTTAGAGCAAAGGATAAACCCACCTCAAAAAAAATATGTTTTTACCAAGCAGAAAGATTCCACAGGCAAACAAGTCTGCCGATGTTGCAAGTAGAAAAAAGGTCTCAGAATTTTCCACTGCAAGAAAACTGAAAAACAACTTCTAGCTTAAACTGTACTGTACTAGCTTATAGTGATTGGAGAATCGTAACATGAATATGGTTATAGTAGTTAAGATAGGCTATAGGTAAAAGTAAAGGTGTAGGTTATCTCTTCTGTATTAAGATGCTCAGTAAAGAAAAGTATATAATGCATTGTAACCAAATTTAAAGGGTCTTCAGGCTTGTCTGCAGATGGAGCTGACAGCTGTAGGCGCAGGCTCTGTCACCCATGACCCTGGACTGCTGTAACATCTTGGATACAATAAACTGCATTTTGAAGAGCTGCCTGGAGTCCCACATCTCTCATTCAGGCTCTTACTAATGGCTCCCGCGTTTTAGTTGGCAAACTCGGACTTATTGGCAGTAAGAGACCTCCCGGTGAACTCAGAATGAAGCGGCTGCAAGGATCAGGCACCTGGAAGGAAGGTGACCAGGGCCCGGACAGGCATTGCTGCTGGATAATACCAGGATTGGAGCCTCAACGTGCAGCACCTCCTGCATAGCTGGACAGCAGGTGAGCACTAGGAATAACGGGGCAGAATAGGCCTGTCACTCAGAGAGATGTGTATCAGCATTTAAAATCCTTGATTAAATCCAGTCTAAGTAAATTACCAAAAAAAGAACTTAAAAATCTTCTAGCATGGACTGAGATCAGCTTCCCAAGTGCCGATCCGACGGCTGTCTATACCAGAGACAATTGGGACTGCGTAGGGGTCAAATTATACAATGCTATTTCTCGCCGCAACAAAGCAGCAGCAGATTTAGTTCCCGCTTGCCGCGTGCTTTTAGAAATCTTTGCCGCGAAATCCCCGCCGCCGCACCTTTACCCCCGTCCCATTCCACCTGAACCCTCCGCGCCGTTTCCAGTCGTGCAGCCTCTCGAGATGCAGGGAGCGGGGGGAGGGGAGAGAAGAAAACAGCAACTGCGGCTGCAGTAGCATAGGTAAACGAATCTGAAAACTGCTCTACCTCAGAAGATGAGGCTGATCCTTTAAATCCAAGACTAAGAAATCCTGAAAAACAACCAGATTTGTTTCAAAATGACCCCAGGGACTCCCCCGTGCCTAGAGGAGAGCTTTCAACCGAAGAAGAAATTACCGAGCCCCGGTAATTCCCCGGCGCTGCTTCCTGGTTTGGAAGAATCCCCGCAGGGATCAGATTTCCAGCAGCCCGGCAGTCTCAGAACGGGGGATCCCATCCCTTCTCACGAAATTAAAGAACTGATTTTACACAAGGGCAGCCTCCACGGCCCGGCATCTGTACCTGTGCGGCGGGGCCGGCGTGGGCTCTATGGGCAAGGTGCAGCGCCGCGGAGTCCGGGCCAGCCACTTCAGCCGCGGCTCGGGCGACGTGGCCCGCCGCGTGCTGCAGGCGCTCGAGGCACCCAAGGCAGTCGAGAAGGACCAGGATGGGGGCCAGCGGGACCTGCGTCTCATCGCCAAGCAAGTTGCCACCACCACCAAGAACCACTGAGGGAGCCAAAAAATCATCCCCCAGATCTCCTACTCTTGAAGCTAGTAAGACTTTACAGAAAATTACCGATGCTCTGCAAAATAGACAAACACATCGCTATGTTCCAGATAAACCTTTTTTCATTGCAGTTTTAGGAGAAACGCTGAGACTGTATGACCTCATTTTTCAATGGGACTCCTCTCAAAATGATCCTTTGTTGATAACTGAATGGGTTTTTCTTGCTTACAGGTCACCAAAGACAATCTTCACATTTTTAGAGATGGTTTCTCAAATTATCATGAAAGCCAGGGCAAGGCTTCTTTTATAGCAGGTTGCAAATTTGCAATCATCTATTTATCTATGATTAAATCCTATTTTCATTGGGCAATGCAAAAATCAGAAGATTTGCTGTACGCCTTGTTAGATTTTCCAGGTGTTTGCTCCATTCATTATCCAGCACACAAATTGATCAAAGCTAAATTATGCTACAAAGAGAAACCCCTTATCAGTGAAGAACCTTTAGATGTATTTACTTTCTTCACTGATGGGTCAGGACAAACACACAATCTAGTAGTTACATGGCAAAATAAATCTACTAAATCCTGGGAGCAAGATGTTCAAAAAGTCAAAGGTTCTTCTCAGATTGTTTAATTGGCAGTAGTTGTAAGAGCATTTCAGCTCTTTCCAGAACCTTTCAACCTAGTCACTGATTCAGCATATGTTGCTAACATTATTAAGAGAATTGAAGGGTCTGTTTTAAAAGATGTTAGCAACGACAAATTGTGTCTTTGGCTCACCTGTCTTTATCAAATTTTGTTACACAGAACTAATCCTTATTTTGTTGCTCACATTAGAGCTCACTCTGGTCTCCCAGGATTTATGGCAGAAGGGAATGCACAAGCTGATGCATTGGCATCAGCAACGTGTAGTGAGGGAACTGCAGAAGACATTGAAGATTCCACTTCGGTGCTTCCTGCAGCTACCTTGCCTAACATTGTTGAACAAGCTAAATTGAGTCATGCCTTTTTTCACCAAAATGCACAGACACTCAGATGAGAGTTTCACATTTCCCTAGAGCAAGTACAAGCCATTGTAAGGGCTTGCCCCGACTGCCAGCTTGCCCAACCTATCCCTTCTACAGGAGTCACCAACCCAGGAGGGTTGGAAAGTTTGCAGAAATGGCAAACAGATGTCAAAAAGTACCCTTCTTTTGGGAAGCTTAAAAATATCCATGTCTCTATTGACACATTTTCAAATGCAGTTTTGGCTTCTGTACATACAGGAGAAACAGCTAAGCATGTTTGCCAACATTTTTCACAAGTATTTTCCTCATTAGGTATTCCTCAAGAAATTAAAACTGATAATGGTCCTTCGTATGTCTCACAAGAATTAGCTGCATTCTTAAATGACTGGGGTGTTCGCCATACAGAAGTGCATCTGTGTTGCTGTTTCAGGACTTGTTGCACTGAGAGCTGTTAGTGAAATGAGTTGTTCTTAATATAACAGGGAAGTTTTGTGGGAAAAAGGATGTGGACCTATTGGAATGGGTCCAGGGGAGGCCACTAAGATGATCACAGCACTGAATCCCATCTGTTCTAAAGACAGGCTGGGAGAGCTGGAGCTGTTCAGACTGGACAAGAGAATCACAGAATCACTAGGTTGGAAAAGACCTTCAAGATTATCGAGTCCAACCCATGCCCTAACACCTCAACTAAACCATGGCACTGAGTGCCACATCCAGTCTTTTTTTAAACACATCCAGAGATGGTGACTCCACCTCCTCCCTGGGCAGACCATTCCAGTACTTTATCACTCTTTCTGTAAAAAACTTTTTCCTAATATCCAACCTGTATTTCCATTGGTGCAATTTAAGACTGTATCCTCTTGTTCTGTCAGTTGTTGCCTGGAGAGAGAGACCAACCCCCACCTGACTGCAACCACCTTTCAGGAAGTTGTAGAGAGTGATAAAGTCTCCCCTGAGCCTCCTTTTCTCCAGGCTAAACAACCCCAGCTCCCTCAGTAATTTCTCACAGGGCTTGTGTTCCAAGCCCCTCACCAGCCTTGTTGCCCTCCTCTGGATGTGCTCAAGAGTCTCAATGTCCTTCCCAAACTGAGGGGCCCAGAGCTGGACACAGCACTCAAGGTGCAGCCTCACCAGTGCCAAGTACAGGGAAAGAATGACCTCCCTGCTCCTGCTGGCCACACCATTCCTGATACAGGCCAGGATGCTGTTGGCCTTCTTGGCCACCTGGGCACACTGCTGGCTCGTGTTCAGCCGGCTGTCGAGCAGTACCCCCAGGTCCCTCTCTGCTTGGGCATTGTCCAACCACACCGTCCCCAGCCTGTAACACTGCAGGGGGTTATTGTGGCCAAAATGCAGGAGTTGGCACTTGGACTTATTAAACTTCATCTTATTGGACTCTGCCCATCCATCCAACTGTTCCAGGTCTCTCTGCAGAGCCCTCCTACCTTCCAACAGATTAACACATGCTCCCAGCTTAGTGTCATCTGCAAATTTACTAATGAAAGGCTCAACACCCTCATCCATGTCATCAATAAAAATATTGAACAAAACTGGCCCCAGCACAGGCCCCTGAGGGACACCACTGGTGACTGGCCACCAGCTGGATGCAGCACCATTCACCACCACTCTCTGGGCCCGGCCATCCGGCCAGTTCTTAACCCAGCAAAGAGTGCCCTGTCCAAGCCATGGGCTGCCAGCTTTTCCAGGTGTATGCTGTGGGAGACAGTGTCAAAGGCCTTGCTGAAGTCCAAACAGACAACATCTACAACCTTTCCCACATCCACCAGGCAGGTGACCTGGTCATGAAAAGAGACCAGGTTGGTCAAACACGGTCCTAAACCCATGCCGGCTAGGTCATACCCTGGCCATCCTGTAAGTGCTGCATGATGTCATTCTGTACAAACTGTTCCATAACCTTACTGGGTACTGAGGTCCGCTAACTGGCCTATAATTACCAGGATCCTCCTTCCAACACTTTTGGTGAATAGGTGTCACATTGGCCAGCTTCCAGTCACCTGGAACCTCACCAGTGAGCCAGGACTGTTGGTAACTGATGGAGAGCAGCTTCACAGCCTCATCTGCCAGCTCCCTCATCACCGTGGAATGGATCCCATCTGGTCTCATAGATTTATGAACATCCAAGCAGCTCAGCAGTTCTCTGACTGCCTCCTCCTGGATAACAGGGGGACCATTAAGATTCTGGGGAGACCTTAGAGGCCCTGCCAGTCCCTAAAGAGGCTCCAAGAGCTGGAGAGGGACTTTGGACAAGGGCCTGGAGGAACAGGACAAAGGCGAATGGCTTCCCACTGCCAGAGGGCAGGGTTAGAAGGGGTATCAGGGAGAAATTCTTGGCTGTGAGGGTGGTGAGGCCCTGGCACAGGTTTTCCAGAGAACCTGTGACTGCCCCATGCCTGAAAGTGTTCAGGGCCAGGTTGGATGAAGCTTGGAGCAACCTGGTCTAGTGGAAGGTGTCCCCTCCCGTGGCAGGGGAGTGGAGTAAGATGATCTTTGATGTTACTTTCAGCTCAGACCATTCTCTGTTTCTGTGTTTCTGAGATATTAGTGTGTTCTGGAGTGCAAGCCTGTACAAATCCATTGCAACAGTTCCCACTCTGGAGCTAATCCATGTCCTAGATCAGTGTTCAGCAGTGCCATCACACAGGTATTTGCACAGCATCTTGCACCTACTTGGCAGCTGGGGATAGGCATGTGCCCAAAGGGCTTTTGAGCCTCTTTTTGAGAGTCCCTTATCTGCAGCCGGCCTGGGCTCATGCCCCATGGAAACACTCAGTCATGCATTAATCATCTTTATAACAAAACCATAGACAAACTGCCTTGTGAGGTTTTGCAGAATCAGGAGACTTTGCTGCTCTGCAGATACCATGCAGACCTAACTGGTGTTAGAAGCTGCAGAACTAAAATAAATTGCTTAGCATCTCAGAGAAATATATGGTTATATATCTATAGGTATATATCTATATCTTGAAGCATGGCTACTCATTCTTGTCTAGGTTTGAAAAGACAGGTGTCTGCTAAGGAAGGTAGGAGCCTCTCTTGAAATGGAAAATCTGAACCCCTCCCTCCAAATTATTACAATTTTGAAATTAAGGGGCTCTCAGGCAAAGATATGGGAATAGGAATAACAGTTCTTTATTAGGAAAAATTAAAAAAAAAATGCAGTAACACAAAACAACACTGACAGAGTCAGAATACGACCGGACACCCTGTGGGTCAGGGTGTTGGTAGCAGTCCTACTGAATGGTGGCTGCAGTCCTGCTGGAGTGACAGATGTGGTTCTGATGAAGCAGTGATCCTGTAGAAGGGTGTAGTTTTCCTCTCAAGGTCCAGTGGTGGTGTAGATGGTCCTGGTCTTCCTCTGGGAATCCAGTGGAGAAGACAGCTGCTCCTCTGGGAATCCAGTGGGAAAAGTCTGCCTGTGGTGTTCCAACTCTCCAATTCTATTCAGGTAGGAATGCTTGGATCCTCCCTCTGGGCACAGCATCTCACAATGGGATGATGTAATTTTATCAGCCATGCAGTGAGACTCAGTGGCCTATTAACAGAAGGTATTTCCCGGAGAGAGGATTGATTTGTGGAAGAGATAAAGAAAACTGCCCCACCTGGTTTTAACAGGTGGCCCAATTAACAGAAGATAACTGCTCCACCTCTAACAGATGGCAATAGAATACACACCCCCAGACACATCTTGCATTTGCAACGGAAGACAATTCTCATGTTCTGGTTTGAAAGCAAAACCAATGAGAGACTCCATGTCAGAAATACAATTTATTAGGAAAAGGGAAAAAACCCAAAATGCATGCAATAATACAAAAGAAAAACCACTGACAGAGTCAGAATACAACATGACACCCTTTTGGTCAGGGTGCTGGTAGCAGTCCAAATTGGAATAGCTGCAGTCCTCCTGGAGTGGCAGATGTGGTTTTGTCGGAGCAGTGATCCTGTAGAAGGGTGTAGTCCTCCTCTGAAGGTCCAGTGGAAAACCCCAGCTGTTCCTCTTGGGAACCAGTGGAAAGGCTGAGTCTGGTGTCCCAAAATCTCAGATTATATCCAGTCAGGAATGCTTGGCTCCTCCCTCTGGGTGGAGCATCTCACAATGGGATGCTGCAACTTTTATCAGTCATGCAGTGACATTCAATAGGCCATTAACAGCAGATGTCTCCCTGGGGGGAGGAGTGGTTTGTGGAAGAGATAAAGAAAACTGCCCAATTAAGAGGAGATAACTGCCACACCTCTTATAGATGGCAATTGAATACATCTTGCCTTGCAATCTAAGACATCTCATTCAGGAATCAACTATGGAAAAGCATCATCAAGTAAAATCCATTAGCTCTAATCAGTGGAATTGATGTGATGGCTACAAACCTCTCTGAGAGAGGATAGGAGGAAAAAAAAAAAAAAATCTCTTTTTAAATTACAGACACCATGGCAGGAAGGAGGAATTCCTTCTCCAACCTCCTCTAGGAAAAGGGTGTGGCCAAGTGTGATGCCACACTGTGGGACATGGGGGGGTGTTGCCTCTGTCGAGGCGTGACGACCTGGTTCAGGAATGGCACGGCAGTCACCTCAGACTGCTCGGGCCAAGTACTCACAGACACCAATGTGGTGGACGGTCAAATGGCGTTTATTTCGGGGTGACACGGTGTTATATAGCCTGGGCTACGCCCCTTCCACTAGCTTTGCGCCACAACCAACGATATTAACGAACAGCGGGGAGACAGCGGGGACCCTAACTTCCCGTACAACGTGTGATCTTCCGGTTGCCGGTCCCTATCTCCCCACAGGGGGGTGGCCAAGGACATAGGTATCATACAGCATCACACTGCATCAGTCTGGGGCACAATCCTGCCAAAAAGGTGATTATTAGGAAGAAATTACTCCCTGTGATCAGGTGGTGAGGAACTGGCACAGATTCCCTAGTGAAGCTGTGACTAATCCATCCCTAGAAGTATTGGACAGGGCTTGGAGCAGCCCAGTCTAGTGGAAGGTGTCCTTGCCCATGGCAGGGGGTGGAACAGGATGATCTTTAAGGTCTCTGTCAACCCAAACCACGCTGTGATTGTATGGTTATGCTAAAGGCACTATGGTATGGTACAAACCAGAGCAAACTGGCCACGTGGTAGTCAGCCACAAAGGCAGTTCCTAGCACTGCAATTTTTCCGTATTTAGTCCTTTGTTGTATTTTTGTTAAGGTTTAATAAACCTTTTACAATTTTTAAAGTGAGCAGTTGTCTCTCACCGGCTCCTGACATTTGCAGTAGAAGACAAAGGATGGGAGAGATTGGAGTGAAATCTAAACCAGTTTTAGCTCAATTAAAGCAACTAATGCTTTTAGGAAGAGATCCCTTGGGGTTTCACCAGAGCCCTGTTATCCTAGTGATTTGGGAAAACTGAGTCTAACAGATCCCTCGTAGCCCAGCATCTTCCTAGGCCTGACAAAGGGGAGGGATTATTTTTCAGCTAACATGTCTGATTTGCTTCTGCCAAAGGTTGTTTTTAGTTTTATTCTTGGCTGCAGTGACCTTGGGATTTGAAATGCCCCTTAGACATGTGAGTGAAGGCTTTGTACGTGGCCGGTCCTTTCACAGTGCTCATAGTTCAGTGCAATCTGTTCACAGTATTATTCTGTATCCTGGTTACAATGAGACCTTTGGTTTTCCCAGCCCTCTGATGAGATGATTTTATTGCTAACCTGAGGGGTTTGTCAGTTCCTTGAGGATTTTTCCCCGCAAACTTCTTTTTCCCACATAGTCAGTTGCATCTCTTTGCACATGACAAGGCAGAGGCTCAGACTGTGCACCTGCTCGGAGATACAAATGCAAATCAGGAGTAGTATCTCCTTTCTCTATACCTATATAAATGTGTGCAAGGATGCACATGGACACTCATATGCCCCATCCATCCACCATCCGTCCATGTCTTGGCAGAGGCATGAGGCTCATGTACCCTGTGCTCAGCAGTGAAACACCCTTGTGTTACCTCCCCACCTCTTTGGCTGAGATTGAAACCCATCCACATCACATCACTTGTGAACAAAAGTGACCTGCCTGTGCTCATCCCTTCTGCTTGTCCCTTCCTGCTGTGCACAGGGTGATTTGTAGGTGAAGGGGGAAAATAAAACTGGCTTACAGGCATGAATGCCTCATTGTCTCTGCCAATATCCAAATATTGCAAAATTTGAAAGAGATGGGCTCTTGAAAGCAGGATTGGGTCCTGAATGGAATTTACTTTCCAGATTTGGGTGGAAGATGCATGAAATTGTCACCATCTAAAAATGTTGTGAGTCATGATGGTGTAAAGTCCATGACACCTCCCTCTCCTCCCTGTACGGAATGGTGCTGTGCGCAGCCACCACTGTGACTGTATGTTGCACAATCCCTTCTACTGTAACACTGGGTAGATATTGACGGGTGACTTTGCACTTTGCATTTGCCACTTGCTTCCTTCTCCTTGCGAGACGTGCATGCAGAGGCCAAGATGAAAGTTGAGTTTGCTCCGCTGTCTGTGCCACTGCAGAGAAGGCTTCAGACAGCATCAGTGGTTCAATGGATCTTCAGCTTCCTGGGTCTAGGTAAGAGACATCCCTTTTTCCTTTTTCTGAGAAGCCAGAGAAGCTTTCCATAGAATTGCAGTATGGTTTGGGTTGGAAGGGACCTTAAAGATCATCCAGTTACAATCCCCTACATTTTTACGCATTTCAGTTGTTCTCTTTATGCAGCACTCTGATATGGATTTGCTTCGGCTCCTGTCCCATTTGCCTCAAAACACTCTCACAACATACATGAGTCATAAGCACATTTGGCAAGGAAAATGAGAACACACCAGGCTGAACCTTGTGAACCCACCAGGCAGAAGCTGTGCATGATTATAAAATTATTTAAGATGTGAGAGGCCACTAAAACTCCCCTTTAAATTGTCACCTGCAGTGTTGTCATATTCTCTTGTCCCTGGTGATAGATGTTAGGGATGGGAGCGATTGGTGCCAGGACATATCCTGCAAAGCAGAGGGAGTGCCTGGAACAGCCAGAGTAAATAGAGCTTTCCTGCATCTCACTGGGGTAGTGTATAGCTGAACACTCTACACAGAGGGAGCTGCAAGTGTGGTCCGGCTTTGGCTTTGAAGATGGAGTCTCACCTACCTTTAGCCCGGGGCATCTCCATTCCTACAATGGAGGAAAAAGGCTCCTAACCTACCTGATTCTTTTTCCTCATTTTCACTTCATTCCAGCTTTTGTCAGTGATCTCCTGGGAACAATAGGATGAGCTGCCATCCCCTTCCTCTGACTCTTGTCAGTGATTAACAAGGAGTTAGGTGCCTGCCTTTGTGATGGCTACCACTGTATGGTGTGTTTTCCCTAAATAAACCCACGGTCTACTCCTATAAGATCTTGGCCTGAGCTTTGCCATGCTGTTCTCACAATGCCATAGCATTATTTCCTAAAAGAATTGGTGGATATGTGTGTACAGGGTGTAGGAGAGAATGTGTACAGACAGCATGTGATGAGATGTCAGCTGGTGGTCTGAGAAAAGAAGCCAGTCCACCTTTGTGTCATCAGATCCTGCAGAGATATAAACATTTGCTCACATCGTCATTGCCAGTCATCTTGCTCTTCATGCCATCACAAAATGCAGGAGAAACTATCAAAAATGTCCCTGGATGGTCTCCAATAGCTTAAGTTTGACTGAAAGGTGCCCTGGCTTCATGTGAGGATGCCAGGAAAAGAAGGTTTATCAGGTACCTTATTAATCAGCTTCCAAAACATCCTGGTTATCATTGTGCAGCAGGTGCTTGGAGCTATTCCTTGCCTCCACACCAGCGGATCCCAGCATGGATAGGACAAGGAAGCACTGCTTGGGGCTCTGCTCAAAGTCAGTGGTGATTTTGGGGGCTGCGAAATATTGGTCTTGCTCTGGTTTGTACCATACCATAGTGCCTTTAGCATAACCATACAATCACAGCGTGGTTTGGGTTGACAGAGACCTTAAAGATCATCCTGTTCCACCCCCTGCCATGGGCAAGGACACCTTCCACTAGACTGGGTTGCTCCAACCCCCGATTAACATGGTCTTGAACAGGGCCCCAGGGATGAGGCAGCCACAACTTCTTTGAGCAATCTGTGCCAGCCTTTTTTGCTGGTTCTCATCACCTGATCAGAGCACAGTGGCACTAAGGAAGTGTATGGCTGAGTGCCTATGCATGGGAATATTTACAGGTCTTATGTAGCATCTAAATCAGGGTGGGGTTTTCCACTTCTCTTGCTCTTTAGGTTTAGAGTTTTCGTGCTTTAAGCTGTTGCTCTGCTTGGTATTAGGAATGGGAAATACCAACTTAAGTTATCATTTACTTAATTTTCTGTTCCTGGGTTTCTTTTGGTTTTGCAATTATTCGCAGCAACATAATTTTCTGTCCTTTTGTAGCAATTTCTGGATCAGTGGGCATGGCTACTACCTGCATCCCCTTGATCACATATTGAAAAAGTTGCACTAAGCAAGGGATCATGCCTGGTAAAAAGATTAGAGTTGGTATAGCACATAAGAGGAAAAAGCATTTGTTTAACCCATAGTCCACCAGGTAACCACAAACACATGTCCGATTCACATCCTTTCCACCATCCTGGTTTGGACCAGCTAATTTTCTTATTCCTTCTGTTATTTGTTTCACCACTTTTCTATTTGCAAAAAGCAGTTTGAGTAATTTAATTTTCCACACACTCCCCCTTCTTCTGCTAATAGATAATCTTATACCATCCGATGTTGAAATACTGCATTCCTCATCTGAGTGAATTTGTCAGCAAGGTGGTCAAGAGCTGTAGCTGTCTGGTTGGTTATTATTTCAAAGACAGCTTGTAACCTAATTATCCAATTTAAATTATAAATAGGTTCTCTGGCATCTGATATTAATACATTAGGATTCCAGGTGTCTGCTCCATAGTGTTGTATGATTCACTCAGGTGGCCATTCATCTTTTCCTCACTTTTGGGTGCTCCCTCCAGCTGAGGATGCATCAATTGACCACTTTTCTCTAATTAGATCATCATATACCTTGATTCCTAATTGATTTCCCTGAACTTGTGGTTGCAAAAAGAACAATAGTCTAATATACCCTACATAACATATCCCTGACCAGTTTGAAGGTAACCTGCAATGCCACCCATGCATGGCCTGTCTTCAGATCCTCCTGGCCCTCTGCAAACCCAACAATTGCTAAGGTTAAAGGTTTTTGCTGCTTCTCTTAGGATTAAAAAACCGATTCTCCCACTTCTGGCCCAAACCTAACCAACAATATAAAGGTAAGATTATTAAGAAAAACATTCTAATGGTGTAATCTAATCTCCTAACTCAATTCTTACGTTGTCTTCCCCACCACCTCTGGTGAGTGAAGGCACAGAAACCTCTTAAAATAAAACAGTGACAGTGAGGATTAGCCCCCCAAGGACTGGAGATCTGAAAGGAGGGTTGCCCATACAGACTATTTCAGCAGACAGTCTGTGGGTAGGCACATGCGGCTTCCCCCGATGTTGATGAACTGGCTGGTACTCTGGTCCACTCCTGCAGTGTCAGTCACAGCCTTCTGTCCTGCTCCTCCAGCTGAGATGTCCAAATCTCTGGGGCTTTAGAGATCTTGACCTGAGTATGATGGGCCCACCCATGTTCAGCTGTTTTGACAGCTGTTTCTGTGGTTAGTAACACTTTAAAAGGTCCGTGCCACTTTGCCACCAGTGGTGCTTTTTTCCACTCCTTAACTAGGACCCAGTCTCCTGGTTGGATGTTATGAACAGCAAAGTCTAAAGGCAGGGTCTGTGCTAACTGGGCTTCCTGTCAAAGAGATTTCACAAGACACAGTATCCTGGCCACATACTGGTTTAAATATACATCTTCACCTCCCTGCTGCAATGAAAATTAGCAGGGCAAGAATCCCAAACAATTCAAAGGGAGACAATTGAATATTCCCCCAGGTTTGACTCTTATTCTTGCCAAAGCTAATGCAAATGCCGTACCCATGGTATTATAGTTTCTGCCACCCGTTTCAAAGGGTGTTTCTTTATTACTCTGCTTATCCTTTCTACCTGACCTGAATTCTCATGGTGCCAGGAGTATGAAAGTCCCACTGAACTCTCAAAGCAGCCATAATCTCCCGTAGGATAGTCCCCTTGTAAAATGAGTTCCCCAGTCCAAGTCCACTGCCTTCACAATCCCATTTGTTAGCTGATCAAATAGTTGCTGAAGCCACTAGAAACTTTTCTAGCGACCCTGCCAGCCAGCATACCACTACCAGAGAATATCTAATCCCTCTTGCTCAGGGCATCTCAGCAAAATACTCCCGACATTCCTGGAAAGGATGTATAGCCCAAGGTAATTTCCCTGCCTTGCAATCTCATTTGTAGTCTTGCCATTAGCTTTAGCCAGGCACTCCTCAACAGCTCGTTTTGCTAAAACAAAAAGACGCAAGGCAGTACACCTTGAAGGACCTCTCTGCCAATCCTCAAGAGTCCCAACGACTCCCCTCATGGAGCCCTCCCGATATTTGCAAGGTCAAAGCTCCTGGCATCCAGTGTTTACTGTCTGTTGTAACTCAATTCCTCCCTCTTTCTTCTGCCCCACTACCTTTAATTATCTCCAACTCCTC
>VXBC01001333.1:182278-193010 GCA_013399945.1 Ploceus nigricollis | reverse complement strand
CTGGCCCATTCTGGGATTCTGTGCAAAAACGACAGAAATTGTGAAATGTTTGAAGAGAATCTTTGGTGTTCAATCCTGAGAGTAACTCAGGGTTTCAGTGCCTGTTGTTGGTCGTGGTGGACAGAGCCCTGTGAGCTCGAGGACTGCTCTGCAGATTTATGGGCTGAGTTAAATTGTTGTTAATGAGCAGTTTGGTGTGGAGAATTGTCCTCGTGATACTTCCTAAATTGCCCCATTGTCCCTCTAATTAACCAGGACTTGAAAGGCCAAGCTCTGCCTCTGCAGCAGTTTTAACTTGACTTACAAGGGCTGGAAATCAGCGATTTAAAGTTAACAAAGACAAGCTAAAAATTTATTCATTGACCAGCAGCATCTTTGCTGTGTGTTTTAATATCTTTTTGCCACTGAGATACCCAATGAATTGTTCCTGTGCAGCAACAAATCGGGCAGGAAGAACAAAGTAGCTCAGTGGAATAGATAAATCAAATTTAGGCCTGGTAGTTTATTGAATCTAAATTGTGCCCAGTTGGCCCACGAGCTATATGAGCAATCCATCTTGTGCTGATAATGGAGGGTCTTGAAATCCACCTGATGTTTGCATTATTAAATTCCAGCCTAATGAGCTCTGCTAATACATATTGAAGACAGTTGTAAGGAGCAGAATGGGAATGGGAGCGGGATAATTTGAAAGAAACATAAGCTGAGCATTTTACATGACTCAAGGGGTATATCTACAATTACACATATCACCAAAATTGAATTTAAATGGAATTTCTATTATCCCTGTCCTTTTTCCAAGGAGAATAAAGTGTAAATGAAGTAAAAGTCTTTAGAGTTACTCGTGGTTTGGTTTTATTATGGGATTTAATAGATTCTTGTAATGATCTTCAGTGGCAGAAAAAGTTTTAATATTTCATGGTTTTAAATGTTGTCTAAATATGTATAAAATTGTGGAGATGGAAGCAGCTGTCAGTGCAGTGATTGGATCACTTTGTAGCACCCTGGGCAGGTTGTGCATTTTAAGGTGGAGCTGGTGCCTCCAAAAAGGAACGACCCCTTCACCCCCCTCCTGAGCTGAATTTGGTTTTCATAAATTATTGCTTAATTCAGGAGGTGCTGGGAGTAAATATTTGCAAATCTGACTCAGCTCATACCATTCAGACCATGGTTTATAGTGACTTCCCTCCCTGGGAAGGCCTGGTGTAAATGCTGGGTTCCTGGTCCTTTTTGGTTCTTTTCTTTCTGGCCTGGTGATACTTTTGAAAACTTAATATTTCATCAAGTATAATGTTATTAGAGACTTATTCTCACTTAGTTCACTCATCAGGCAGTGAGATGGCAATAAAAGAGAATGGCTCCTTTGAGACATTAATGCTTTGGAATAAATGATGTGCTAGAACAGAAATTTAATTAATTTACAGAGTATATTGATAGTCCCTTGTTACTGTGCTGTATATTTTTAATCTTCTTTAACATCTGTAGGAAAGTGTTTGAAAACCCCTGCAGTTGAGCAACTGGTAGATAATTAAGTAATAAGGGAAGAGGTTTCTAGAGGGAAAAAGATTCTTTTTAAAGAAGATTGTTGTAACATGGATTAAGTACTGCTGCTGTGATTTGGAGTGAAGAGAAAATTGTGTACTACCTAATAAAGTCCTGAGGAAGAGCTGTCTGACTCCCACTCTGAACAGAGTCTGCAGCCCTGGAAATATTGTTTTCTTTCTGTTTTATCCTCAGAATAGGTCTGATGGATTACTCACTCTGGCAGCAAATCTGCCACTTCATGGATGCACCACGTTTGGGCCGGTGCAGTTCATCTGGGGGCAGCTGGGCTGGGGAGATTGGGGTTTAAAGAAAGAAAACCTCTTAAAAGTCTCTTAAGGGCTTTGCTTACCCCAAAATGAATGTGGGGATTTGATATTGCCTCTAATACTGACCTGATATTACCCTCCATAATCCCATTTATGCCATTCCTTAACTGTGGGAATGACTTTAAATAAAATTAGTGAAGAACCAAGTTCTGGTCTGTCAGGCACGTGGGTTTCATTGTGGGGCCTGCAGGAAGGAACATGAAATTGGGTTTAAAGCCCTGGAAATATCGTTTGGCAAGAGGTTGTTGACAGCCTGTCCCTGGACACTGGGGCTTGGAACCCCTGGGCCAGTGGGAGGTGTCCCTGCCATGGCAGGGGTGGCACTGGGGGAGCTTTAAGGTCCTTCCAACCCAAACCATTCCATGATTTGATAGGATAAATTTAACTAATTCCAACTCATTTTCTTCTTTTTAGCCAAAGCAGACGAAGCGTTGAAGGCCAAGGAGAGAAGTGAAGAAGAAGCCAAGAGAAGAAAGGAGGAAGGTGAGGAATCTTCTTTTTATTTATAACAAACCAAAGCCCAGGAAGTCAGGAATGCTTATTTTTAAGTGTCCAAGCTCCAGTGGGGCTGAAGGATTTTCCTCCCTGGGCTGATGATGGAATCTGGTGCCCTGAGCTGCTGCTTTGCAGTCCAGCAGGTGGAATGATGAAACCACAGGGGCTGAAATGTCAGGGAGTGATGGGAAGAGACATTTCCAGCATGGTCAGGGCACCAATCCAAACAATCCAGGAGCCTCAAATCCTCACTGGAGCTCCGTGGAGCTGGGTGGGCTTTAAGGTCCCTTCCAACCCAAACCATTCTGGGATTCCATGATTTACTTCCAAGAGGGAACTCAGGAGAATTCCCCATTTTTGAAACCGTGGCTGCTGAGAATTTCACTCAGAATCAAAATGTTGTAATCTTTAGTTTGTTTTACCTGGGGACTGTGGGATGCTGGAAGGATTAATTGATGCTCCCAGTTAATCCTGCTTGGAGAAGGTTCTTGTGATACCAAAGGAAGAAATTCAAGTGGAAAAGTGGGATGGCCCAGACATGGCAGGAGGGGGAAAATCCAAATTTGACTGGAAAAGGGACCAAACCAAGGAGTTCTGCCCCCTCTCCGTTGTGATTCCTGGATTTTGGAACCAATGGCTCAGGGGGAGCCTTTCCACCTGGAGGAGTCACCCAGCCAGGCTCCCATGGGCACAGGGATTTTGGGATCAGCTGGTTGGGTCCCACCAGCACCAATTTGCAGGAAAAAGCCACTGTTTGGAAAAATTTTTGTTTGGAAAAATGCAGGTTTTTTTGTGCTTAGATCCCATTGTGAGTGGCAGATGTGCTGGCAATTGCTGTGCCAGCAGGGATTGGGAAGGGTGAGTGTGGAAAGGCAGAGGGAAGAAAAAAGGGGCACTTCATGACTTGGGAACAATGGAATTTCCAGGGAAATGGGGAGGAAAACTTCTCTGCAATTTATTAATAAGCCATGAAAACTGTCCTGGGGTGGCTTTGAAGGGTTGTGAGGATGTCACAGTGTTGGAAAATGAAGAGAAGATTTTTTTTGAATAACTCAAATTCATCCATTTGCTGAGGAGTTGGCTCCCAGTTAGGAATGAAAGAGTTCATTCTCCCTGGAAAATACAAAGTGTCATTAAATTGTGTATGAAGCATTCCAAGACATCCAGGGGAATTGCACACTGGGAAACTCCAGTTTTTGTTAAGTTTATGTCCCACATGGATTCAAAATTCCAGTTTTAGGTGGGTTTATGTCCCAAGTGGATTTGCAAACAGGACATTTATCCAGTGCTTGGAGTGTGTTCCCTTCCCTGTCCCAGGCTGCAGTGACATCTTTTGCTTGGAAAAAGAGCTTTTTGCATTTTTTCTTAGCTCTTCCTCCCTCACACAACATCTCTGGGTGGTTTTGAACCCTCTTTGATTCCTCATGGGATCCCTGAGGTTGGAAAAAACTTTCCAGACCATTGATTCCAAACTGTGACTGTAGCACTGAGTGCTACATCCAGTCATTGAAATCAAACAAGATAAAGCAAAATTATATTGAATTAAATCTTTAAAAATTTTCTAAATTACTATTTTAAAAGAATTTTTATTTCTCTAAAATCCCTTATTTTATTTCCCTAACTGGAACCCTCCAAAAGGAAATTCCAGTCCGTGTAGACAGCCTGTGACTCCTTTACTCAGGAGCTGCAATAAAAATAATTCTACAAATAAACCAATCCTTTCCCAACTCATAAAAACTGGTTATTGCCCACCCCATAGCGAGGGTGTCTTAACATTCCTTTTATTGTCATTTTATTGCCAAATCAGGTGTGAGATTAGACGTTGGATGTTCCATGTAATCTGCTCGGAAATCAAATTATTTGACCCCTGAGCCCAGCGCTGCCCCTTCCCGCTGCTTTCCTGTTAAATATGCAGCATTTCCCCAGCATGAATAAAAAATTGAGGACAAATTAGAATCTACAGACAGCTGACCCCAGCTCCAGATTAGAGACTGGGGGCTTGTGCTGGTTTAAATGTTTTAATTACCACAGTCCCTCCAGCCCGGTGAAGGACACACAGCAAAATGCTGATTTTTTTTTTTTTTTTAAGTGACTAAAAAGCAAAGAAAGAAAGAAAAAGGCTCCCCCCACCTCATTTGAATTTTTCAGTTTGATTACATTTGCACTTCCATTGGAGCTATGCTAATTTGCTGCATGAAATTAGGTCTATTAGCAAAACCCACGACTTTTCCAGGAGTATTTTCAGTGGTTGGATTTTCCTAGTTTGGTTTTTGTTTACTTGCTTTGGGGCTGCCTGACAGTGACAAAGTGACAAAATCCAAAGGGGATTTTGCCCCCCAGCTGGGTTTTACTCCAGACAAATTCCAAATAGGTGAAGTGGACAAGAGGAAAATTGAAAAGAAAAATGCAAAGGAAAAATTGGAACACATTGGATGATGTTAGGGAGAGATTTTGGGCTCGTTTCTCTTAATCCACCACAAATAATAATATTTTTAAATATTGAGTTTAAAATACAACCACGGCAGGGCCACGTGTGGGGAGGAGGAGATGGGGATGCATCAGAAAACCAGGAAAAGAAGTTGTTCTGGAACACAGCAGAATAGAAAATAAGCATTTTTGGCAATCAGTCATTCCAGAGGTGGATGGATGGGAGGGTGGTGCTGGATGGGGCGGGCGTTATCCTGGTGCCTTTANATCCCAGGATTTACATTTCCCAGTTCCTTTATCCCAGAATTTGCATTTCCCAGTTCCTTTATCCCAGGATTTACATTTCCTGGTGCCTTTATCCCGGGATTTGCGTTCCCGTGCCCGGCGCGTGCCAGCCCAGTGCTGAACTGATCAGTTCTGCCCCCCCAGCCCCAGTAAGCACTGCAACATTTTGATAAACTCCGGGGAAATAAATTTGGCAGAAAATCAGCAGGAGTAGATTTAATTATCGCTCCGAGACCTTTCCCTTTTCTGGCTTAGTGATCCCGAAACTCCGCGCCTTTCCCTGGAATCCGCGCCCAGCTCCGCTTCCCAATTTGTCCCTCCACGCCGTGATAAGCCAAGCAATTACTGGTTTATTGATTTTTCATCAAGGCAAATTTAAAGTTGATTTTTTTCCCTGCAAAGGCAGGGGTGATTAAGTGTTTCCCGTCGGTTTAGTCCCGGAGAGCTCCGTGGCAGAATCCAATATCCTGAGGTCAACCTCTGCAGGGAGATAATTCGGTGTCTTGGCCACGTGTGAGGGAGAGGAATCAGGGCTACAAATGTGAGGGGATATCTGTGGAGACAGTTTAATTTGTTCCATTTATATGAACAAGTCGTGTGGCACATGCTTGGAAAATATCATTTTGAATAGGCTTGGAAATGAGGCCCACGTGGGCAGGGGGGGGAGGGAGGGATGCAAACGAGAGCGGGAATGTGGCTGGGAGACAGCTGGCCCCTAAACAGGGGATAAACCCCATCCCTGAGGGTCATTCCTGGGTTTTACTGAGCTCTCTGTGCTGCTGGGGTGACTTTCCTTCAGCAAAAGTGAAATTCTTCCAGTCTTCAGGTCCCTCCAACCCAAACCACCCCGTGGTTCTGTGATTCTGTGATTTTGAGTGATGGAGGGGTCATGGGAGCAAAGTTAGAATGTACAGAAAACCTGGAGGACTCAACTTTTAGAAAATCCCTTAATTATAAACTTTATAAACCCGAATTTAAACTTTTCATTTTTTTTAATATTCATCTTTAACCTGCTGGCCAGGAGTTCTCACATGAAGAATCTCATCCATGGCCACCACAGAATATCCTGAGCTGGAAGAGACCCACACGGATCGTGTGTCCAACCCCTGGCCCTGCCCAGGACACCCCAACCCACTGATTTCCCTTCCCACTTCCTTTAGAGAGAGTTAAAAGCCTTTCCCTGGGTGTAATGGATATTAAACCACAGGTTGGACGTGCCAGGAGAAGATTTGCTGGGGTGAGGTCAGTCTGTAATAAGTTAAAGTGCTTCACTCAGCCCTGGATTGGGATGCCCTGAAGTTCATCAGTTACTGCCTGAACTCCTCATTTGTCTTCAGTAAATTTTCCTGAAGTTCATTGTGGTGGCAAAGACCAAACTCAATCTGTTTAACCCCCAAATTATTTAATACAGATAATACATTGAGTTGAAGACATGGATTGTTTTTCCCTGCCTTCTCAAAGCTGGAATTTCCAACATTCCTCATTTTTGCCTCGATAGTGGCAGGTTTGGAGCCCCGCCCTGGGTGTCCCTGGTGTGCCAGTGTCACTTCATTAGGCTGACACCAACACCTGGTGTTGTGCTGCTGCTCCCAGGAGGCTGCTCCAGCATCTGGCACACACTGTGATCTTCTTTTATCTCTGTTTAATCTCCACATTGCTGGGCTGGAATTGAAAGGGGGCAGGAGCAAATCAAGGGGAAAATAAAAAATGCCAAGTTTTGGTGCAGCAGCAGAGTGTGGCTTGCTAGGAAGAGCAGCCACGTGGGGATAGTGAGGGATGGGAAGGGTAAGGGGAGTTTGGGGTCTTGGCCACTCTGTGGGAAAGGGAATTGGAAAGGGGATCAATGGCCCTCCATGGACAATGGCTGCTGGAGGAATCAATTCCTGGCTTTTTATTAAAGCTGCTGTAATTAATAATCACTTCTAAATGTCTTCCTTAAATTTTGCCCTGCTTAGTGCCTGCCCATCCTCTCCCCTCCCTTTGTATTCCAGATTTCCCTCTTTTGCTTCTCTGCTTTCCCTGGAGAGCCCTGATCCCAAATTCCTGGAGCTGCTGCAGGGCTGGAGCCCCTCTGGAGCCAGGCTGGGAGAGCTGGGGGTGCTCACCTGGAGAGGAGAAGCTCCAGGGAGAGCTCAGAGCCCCTTGCAGGGCCTGAAGGGGCTCCAGGAGAGCTGGAGAGGGACTGGGGACAGAGGGACAGGACACAGGGAATGGCTCCCAGTGCCAGAGGGCAGGGATGGATGGGATTTGGGAAGGAATTCCTGGCTGGGATGGAATTCCCAGAGCAGCTGTGGCTGCCCCTGGATCCCTGGCAGTGCCCAAGGCCAGGCTGGACATTGGGATTGGAGCACCTGGGACAGTGGGAGGTGTCCCTGCCATGGCAGGGGTGGGAATTAAATGATCTTTAAGTTCCTTCCCACCCAAACCATTCCATGAATCTTTAAAAATATCAAAGTATATTTGAAGCTGATATTTGAGTGCTTTTATTTTAGCAATCACAGCTGGTGTCATTAAAGTTTTACTGTTCTACAAGTGAAACAGAAATTTATGATCTCCCTAACAGGGAAATTTATGATTTATTTTTACAAATTAAAAGTCTTGAAATCGTCTTCAAATTTCAAGATGAGAAACAAATCTGATTTCTGTACCTCATTAATGTTGTGTGTTTCCCTGTCATCTCCATGGCATTTATTTGTGCTAAAGCAGAAGTCACTTAAGGGAATGGGGTTGTAAAAACCATCATGGAATTGCTTATTGGACTTCAGTCAGTTGAAACACAAATTTATGGCTACATATTGAAAAGCTGTTTCTAAAGGGCAAATAAACAGGGGTGTATGGGGAATAAACAGGGGTGTATGGGGAAATAAATAGGGGTGTATGGGGAATAAACAGGGGTGTATGGGGAAATAAATAGGAGGTTTTGGAGAAAATAGACAGAGGTGTATGGGGAAAACAGGGATGTAGAGGAAATAAAGAGGGGTGTATGGGAAATAAACAGGGATGTATGGGGAAAATAAATAGGGGGTGTATGGGGAAAATAAATAGAGGTGTATGGAACAAAATTCCAGATCCATTTGCTCAGACCACAGTCCCTGGTGTGGGGAATTTTATTTTGATAAAAATTAAGGCTTTGTGGATCTAGACCCATCACACAGGTACTTCCAGAGGGGTGTTTTTCTGGGAATCTGTGGGATGAGCAGCAGACTTCACTGGGAGTTGTCCTATTCAGGCTGTCTAGGGCCTAGGTAAATTGGGAGTTTAGAGGTGGGTGATATTTTATTGGTGCTGGGCAGACCTTGAGCTGGAGTGGGTGACTTTATTCCATGTCCCAGCTAAAGGCTGGGAAAGAAACAGGAAAATAATTTGAACCAAGCAGCATTTCCTACTGTGCATTTCCTCTTCCCAGGATGTCTGGGGGCAGCCAGAGGGGGTTGGAGCTGCTGTGCCTTTCCCCTGATGGGGATCTCAGGACCAGAGTGGGAATAAAGGGCTGGGAGTTCCTGCCTCGGGGCCCCGTGTGCCAGCAGGGATCCCAGGGGACACGGGATCCCTTGGGAGGGCTCTCTGGGGTTGCCACACACTGGCACAGGCCAGGGGGAAAGAAAGGAGCCCTGGGCACGTGCCAGCAGCACTTTTTGAAGTGACAACACAAAGTGATCCCTGGAAAAGCTGGAGAGCCTCCAAGCTCAGCCCTGCTGTCCTGCACGCTCTCACACAGCTTATTTCCACCACGCTGCACCAGTTTCTTCCCTGTAGCCACTGCAGAATCCCATTTTCCTGTCATTTCTCTGCTGTTGGATCCTGGGATCCAGCAGCATGAGCAGGAATTCTCGCTCTGCCTGGGTCAGGGTGTGGTTTTAACGTGGCCGGGTCGCTCTGTAGGAAACGTCCGTGTGGGATCCCCGCTGGTGAGCCTGCACCTCCAGCACAGAGGTTATTTGGGATAGAGGGATGGAAAAGATAGAAGCAGGCAGTAATTGCCTTTAAGATCAGAGCACAAAGCATTACCTTGGATTTTACAAGGCCAGCGAGCAACAAAAGAGCAGTAATTTATGAGCTCAGCGTAAAAGAAGAGCATAATTGCATTAAAAATTAATGCTAATGAACACTAAAATGGGGAAGGTGGTTATGATGAAAGTTTGGATTCATCTTCCCCGGGTTGAATGATGGCTGGTGCCTTGATTAATGGCTTAATTTCTATCAATTAGCGGGGAGAAATCTCCACTGAGACAAGGGTAAATTGAGCATTGAATTACAGGCCTGGCTTTGTGTGCCCAGGAAGGAGCAGGGCGGGGTGGCCACAACTCCAGCAGAATTCCCTGTGCCAGGGCTGTGCCCACCCCGCTGCTCAGAGCGGGGCTCTTGCCCAGGGTGGTTTCAAAAATCCCCCAAAAAGCCCCAGAATGGGGGTGCAGGAGCGAGCAGGGCTCTCAGGGGGGCAGTGGGGAAGGCACACAGGACGTGCAGGGCTCCAGCAGAAATGTCACCACCTTAAATTCAAAGTTCTTAAATTCAGTGTTCTTAAATGATATTTTCTTAAATTTAGGGTTCTTAAATTCAGAGCTCACTTGCTGAACTTTCCCTTCCTGTTTTCTGCTGCATTTTATACTTAATGCTCCCAAGTCTTTAAAAGAAAAGCTGTTAGTGTCCAGACTTGGTTTAAAATCCTGTAAAAACAAGGTTATTATCACTATAACGTATCAAAATAGCAAACTTAGAGTAGTCTGGTACTCTCTGTAGTACTCTCTGTAGTAAGTACCACGGTGCTCACACAATACTATTTTTAATATATTTTAATGATAACCTCATTTTCACAGGATGTTAAAAGAAGCCTGGATGAAGTTTTTCTTGTTAATTTGCATTTTTCCAGCTTAATTTGTAAATCCTGTATGCTCCCCGTAGTAAATAGATGCTGGAGTACTCCCAGCTTGCTACTTTAATAAGTTTAATTGTATTTTTCAATTGCTTGCAATGAAGTTGGGAGCAGGGAAATGAACAGGCAGAGGTTTCTCTGCACAGTTTCTGGTTTTGGGGTGTGTTTGTTGTTCCTGTGACTGTGGGTGGGAAATCCTTCCCTGGAAATCCCAACAGCTGGGAAAGTGTTGGAGCAGAGCTCAGGGATGGGGAAGTGGGAATGGGAATTATCTGGGATGAGCTGTGGGAGGGATGAGGGGGATGGAAGCTGATCCTGAAATCCGGGATGGATCCTGCAGGGATGGATGGGTCAGGGATGGATGGGTCCTGCAGGGATGGATGGATCAGGGACGGATGGGTCTCACAGGGATAGATGGATCAGGGATGGATCCTGCAGGGATGGATGGGTCCCACAGGGATGGATGGATTANCCGGCCGGGAAACGGGATCAGCTGCGGGAGATCCCGGGAAATATCCCAGGGAATATCCCGGGATAGCCCCCTCCGGCCTGGGCAGGAGCGGGAGGGGCTTGGCGTGCCGGGAATGCTGCCTTCAGGGCTTGTGGCAGGGGGACATTGTGGGCCGATCCCCTCTGGATTGTGCTCCGGCTGTTGGGAGGTCTCACCTCTGGAGTGGCCACTGAGGCTCCAGGGAGGGTCTCCAGGGGGGATCTCCAGGGAAGTTCTCCAAGGAAGATCTCCAGGGATGATCTCCAAGGGAGTTCTCCAGGGAAGTTCTCCAAG
>VXBC01001333.1:150800-172851 GCA_013399945.1 Ploceus nigricollis | reverse complement strand
GGTTTGGAAGTTACTGCTGGAATTGTTTTACCCTTGGACACACAGAAAGGGAAATGTCCAGGGAAATGTGCCCTCCACCATTCCATGGGTGGGGCCTTTTTCCCTGAGGAAGAGGGAGGATGTGTGACCTCATCCAAATTAATTCATGTCAGCTCCTGGCCATAAACCCCATAAATGTGGGCAAATCATCACCAGCAGCCTGGATAAATGCACTGCTGGCTCCAACCCACACTGATGATCCAATAATCCCACTTGGATCTTAAATCTTAACCTGTGACAAAAACCCTGGGTTTTAGTTCCTGTATTTTCAGTTCTGCTGTTCTCACATTTAGGACTCTTTCCTACAGAAAGTTCATTTTTTCCTGGTATTTCCCACTTTGCTCCTGGTGAAAGGGAGCAGGTTCCTGAACAGGAAAGGGACAGAAGCAGCTGGGTCAGTTTTCCCTGTAAAACTCAGGATTTTGGCTGGGTTTGCAGCCTGCAGGGACGTGGCTTTGTCACTCAGGACTCTGATGCACAGAGTTCCTGCTAATGCCAAACTGAGCTGTGGCAGATAAAGCTGGAACTGGAGCTTCTCTGACTCCTGGGAGTCAGCAGAGCCCTCTCCCCCAGGAATTCCAGCAGCAAACTCATTCCCAAAGCCTGCAGAGCAGCCACCCTCCACTGCCATCAGGAATGGTCCCTGCTCCTCATCCCTCAGCAGCTCCAGCCCTGCAGGGTGGGATAACTGCCTGGAAGGAGCTGGGCCTGGTTTTTAAGTGGGTATCATTGTTATTGGTACAATATTTTAGGAAGATTTTGCTGCTCAAATGATGCTGTCAAAGAAAACCCTCCTGGCCAGGAGATCAAATGTTGCTCCTCCTGCTCCAGTCACTCCAGGAGGGCAGCACTGGGTGATCCCAAGGCCTCTGTCCCACTGTAACCCAAAACCAGCCCTCTATGATGACAGTTTTCCATTTGTCAGGTTACAAGGAGGGAGTTATTTTTAGTGGGGATCCTTGAACTCCAGAAACCTTTGTGAGGAGGGATCAGCTGGAACCTGGGGCTGAACCCAGGGCTGGAGGGGGCTGGAGAGGCTCCTCAGCTTGAAAGGGATACAAAACCTAAACCCACAATTAACCAGGATGGAAAATACTCCCCACTTGTGGTTTGGCCTCAGGGCAGCACTGGCTGGTTTGTTTTTCCCAGTTTGGACACAGAGCAGCAGTGGCTGGGCTGGGAATGGCTCAGTGACCCTGAGTCCCTCTGGAAGTGCCACCCAGGGCACTCCAGGTGGCTCCTCTGGAAGGCAGCAGGAGCTGAAGCCCGGGGGGAGGAGGGTGCTCAGTGCTTCCAGCAGGGTGAGCTGAGCTCCCAGCCCAGCTCCCACATTCCAGGTGCTCTGCTCCCACAGAAGAGCTGGAGCTGCTGCAGAGAGGCCAAAGGGAGCTGCTGCAGGGCTGGAGCCAGGCTGGGAGAGCTGGGGGTGCTCACCTGGAGAAGGGAAAAATCCAGGGAGAGCTCAGAGCCCCTGCCAGGGCCTGAAGGGGCTCCAGGAGAGCTGGAGACGGACTGGGGACAAGGCCTGGAGGGACAGGACACAGGGAATGGCTCCCACTGCCAGAGGGCAGGGATGGATGGGAGATGGGAATTGGGAATTCATGGCTGGGCTGGAATTCCCAGAGCAGCTGTGGCTGCCCCTGCATCCCTGGCAGTGCCCAGGGCCAGGCTGGACAGGGCTTGGAGTCCCTGGGACAGTGGGAGGTGTCCCTGCCCTGGCAGGGGTGGGAATTAAATGATCTTTAAGTTCCTTCCCACCCAAAGCATTCCATGTTCTCTGATTCTGTACCAGTGAATTTAACAGTATTTTGTTAGAAATTCTTATTTCAGGCCTTGTACAAATTTCTGAACTGGGCAACTGGGAGCTGAAGAGATATTTAAATCAAATATTAATTTCCATGTTCTTACACATCTCCCTCCAGTCCTTGCTTTTGTCTGACATTTACCAACAATTTATCACCAGCTGCCTTGGCAGAAGCTGATGTCACCTGTGGACTGAAATCAGCTCTGGAACAGCACAGTCCCACTAAAAATACACTGAAACCTCTGGAAACTGCAGAGCAGCTCTGAGCCCACCTGGAAAGGAGCAGCTGAAGGAGTGAGGACACCTCATTTCTGCAATCCATGGGAAATGGAAATGGGAGCTGCTGATCCCTCCAGAGCTGCTGGGATGGAGCCCTGGTGCTCTGAGCCCTCTCAGGTTTCCTTCAACCTTGCTCCTGACATTGCTGGGCAGAGAATGGAGCAGGGTGCCCAGGTGCTCCCATTTCTCCCAAAATAGTTGGAAAACCCCTATTTTTACTAAATCTGCTGTTTCTCACTGGCTGGGTAAGCAGGGCTAAATGTTTGGAAGTTTGGGGCTGCAAGAAATGTAATTAAGAAGTAATTGTGTAATAAAAGCTGTTTTTTTTTTTCTCAAGTCAGCAGTGAAGCCTCTCCTGGCTGATTAGAACTGACAATTTCTCCTTGCCCTCCCTGTGAAATCAGCCAGAACCTGAGCTGGTAACTCGATGTTGTGATAACTTGTGCACTCAGTTTGTCCAGGACTAATTGGAACATGGAATTAATGAGATCTGCTGAGGTAGCAGGAGGAATTTTTAGCTGCAGCCACAACCAGCCTGGGGCAGGAGAGCCTTTTGGAACAAACACAGCATGGCCTGAACTGGGCACGAGCTTTGAACAGGGACTGAAAGAGCCTTCACCTGGTGCCAGTCCCAGGAAAACTTGGATTTGGATCCCTCTGGAAAAGGGCTCCTGGAAGCCCCAAATAAATCAAGCAGCTCCTGCTGCTCAGGTGAGATTTTTTTCTCTTCTGTATTTTTGTCTGATTTTCCAGCTTGAGGCCGTGGCCAAACCTGGGCTCAGTTTTGCTGACCTTCACCATTAACCTGAGACAGATTTTCCCTGGGAAAACCTCCAAAATGGCACCCCAAATCCCAGGATCTCTGCTCCTGGTGCCTCTCCAGCTTTGCAGAGGAATCAGTGCCTTCCCTCAGCTGTTGCTGTCCCTGATGTGCTGCTAAGGAAGCACCAAAATCCAGGTGGTTTTTCCCTCTCCTCCCCCACTGCTGGAGCTGAGGCTGGAGCAGGAATTTTCCCTCCCTTGCAGTGGCCCAGAGAAGTTGCCATTTAGGATTTAAGGATTTAAGGAATAACTCTGATATCCCACAGAAGGTGTCCAAGCACCTGCAATGGGTATTTTTGGGAATGGCAAACTGAGAGAGCTGCAGCTCTGGATCAGAATTCCCTGTGCTTCCAAAGGCTTTATCCACCACCAGTGACTGCCCACGATGGCAACAGAGCCCATTTGAGCAAATCTTAGTTTGGATTAAATCCTGGAATCAGGGATGGAGCTCCCACTGCAGCCAGCTCCTGGCCATGGTGTTTGGAAAGAATATTTCTGTGCCTCAGTTTTCCCTCTGCCAAACAAAACCAAGAGGAGATGATAAAGGTCACAAAATTAGGGCTGATTGAAAGAAATGCTGGTTCACAGGATGGAAAATGGAAGTCAGGGATTCACTAAAGCCCAAACCTCAGGAACTCTCCATTGGATCATTGCTGTAGAGATGATTTGAAAAGCAACATCCCAGAACTTCTCAAAAAACCCAAATCATCTCCTGGCTCTCTTGGGAATGAGTTGGGATGCCAGTGAAGTGCCAGGCCCTGGGCTGGCTGTGTCACATCCAGCTCCTGGGGACACTCTGGCAGCTCCTTACCAAACACCCAAATCCTAAAGAGGACACCAAGGAGACATCCCAGCTAATCCAGTCTGGCAATCCCTACAGGTACTGGGATTTTGTACTCAGATTGGTGATTGCCATTGGTATTTGTACCAGCTCTCAGCTTCCTCAAAGAAACACTCAAAAAAACCCAATTTTGGTGTTTGACATTGGTATTTGTACCAACTCTCAGCTTCCTCAGAGAAACACACCAGAAAATCCAGTTTTCCCACTTTGCTGAGACCTTATGGGCAGGGAAGTCTCGGAGTGCCCATGACACACCCCGAGGGTCCCTGCTGCTCTCAGGGGACATCTGCTGCCCTGCCAGCATTGCTTATTAGCTCATCCTTAATTGACAATCTCTAATTTGTGTGGCTGGAGGGAGCTGGGCTGCAGTGAGCTATAAAAGGAAGGTCATCAGCAGCCTGCACGAGCTGGTGACAGCTCTATTTATAGCCCAGCCCAGGCCCCAAAATGTGTTTCTTCCCCTTTTTTGGTGCTGCAAGTTCAGGGTTAGGAGTTCCTGCGGGCAGGAGTTCCTCCTGCAGCCTCTAAGTGACTCCTTTTATCAGCTGCAGACACACAAGGGCAGTTTTTTAGGGATATTTCCTAATTATACACAAAGAGAGGACATGGGGAGGTTTTCTGTCGCAAGTTGTTGGGTGGGAAATGGAAAAAATTGGAATAATAGTAAAAGAAATTGAATTTTTTCTATGGAAAGGAGGAATTGTCTTTCCCTGGCTTGCATCTTATATAAAATAGGGTTCAACTTACCCAGGTAAGGCTGACAGCACAGTCCTGAACAGGTATTTTATATTTCATCAGAACAAAACCACCTCTGGTCAACACTTGGCTCTGATTGCTCCACTTCCCTCGTTAGGGTAATTAATTTCCCAGCTTTTAAACCTTGTCAGACCCAGCATCTTCAGAGGAGACTCACAGGACTCAGATTGGATTTCAACAGAAAAATCTGCTGATAATGAGCTAAGGAGCATTAATTCTTTCTTTCCTCTTGGTTTCTTCCTTGTGTGTACAAACCAGGTATTTCCTTTGAAATTTGCTGTTTCATTTCCATCTGTATTTATGTGTTAAAGAAAGGAACCTTGTCATTTAGTTCTCATAATGAATTGATTTCAGCCTGGCCAGCAGCACTGTGTCCAGCCTCAGGAAGGGCTCTGGCTCCAGCTCTCCCAGCCCAGTTTGGCACTTTTCCCACTCAAACACATGTGCAGGAATGCAATTTTCACCTCCAAGTGTTAAAGCATTCCTGCTGCTTCAAAATAATCCTTTGGATTATTAGAGGGATTAGAGTGGATGATTTCCCAGAAAGGCAGAAATATTCCTGGTTTTCAGCAAGTGTTTCCCACAGATTTGAGTGTATTTTATATAAAAAGTTGATCACAATCAGAGTCTTCTTCAGCATCACCAGAACTGATTTTTACTCTGGAGGGAACAGAAAACACAAACCCAAATTGGTGGGGAAAAAACCTTTCAGCATGAGGAGTTAAGAGGAACTCAGGGGTTGGAAGGAAATGTTTGGGGCAGGAACCTAAACAGGGATCCTTGGAATGGAGAGAGAACAAGGGAATTACAAATACCAACAAAACATCAATATGGCAAAATGACCTTTTGTTCTGGCTGAATGTGCTCAAGAAAGCTCTGAAGTCTGGAGCAGATTTAAACAGTCCTATCACCCAAATGAATAAGAATTAAGAAGGTAAATTAATTCCTAAGGGAAATCACTGTAGATCTCATTAGCTCAGGAACAAGATACCTTAAAACTTTTAATTAAAGATAATATTTACTGCAAATGAATAAGAGTTGGCAGGTTTCAGCAGAAACCATAATCTCATTTATGCAAAGTTTTCTTCTATTAAGGCAGACATCATTAATCTCATTGGAGATGCCCTCCAGCCTGACAGAGCTGCAGCACGAGGAGTTCCTCACAGAACTCTTTTAATCTGCACAAAGGAACTGCAGCTGCAGCAGCCCCAGACCTGGAGAAGGGCTGAGCAATTAAAGAGATCCCAGTGCAAACACAGCCCTGCATCCCTGGCACCCGGCATCCCATAATGAGCTCCTGCCAACAGCTGCAAAAGGAACAAACCCTGCAGCCTCATCCCTGGGTTCCTTACAGGATCCTGGAAAATGGGAAAGGAACAACCCCTGCAGCCTCATCCCCCAGATCCTGCATGGGATCCAGGAAAATGGGGAATTAACAACCCCTGCAGCCTCATCCCTGGGTTCCTGACAGGATCCAGCACTGGAGCTGCTCTGGCTGGGAGAGATTTCATCCCTGGGAGTCAGAGCTGGCACAAAATGAACCAGGGGAGTGTGGGTGATGTGCAGTGCTGGGAACAGCTGTGGGGAAGTTCCACATCCCTGTCCCAGGGTTAGAAATAATTTCTTTTTACAGGGCTGAGTTCAGGGAATCATGGAATGGTTTGGGTTGGGAGGGACCTTCAAGATCCACCTGGATGGGCAGGGACACCTCCCACTGTCCCAGGTGCTCCAAACCCCAGTGTCCAACCTGACCTTGGGCACTGCCAGGGATCCAGGGGCAGCCACAGCTGCTCTGGGAATTCCAGCCCAGCCAAGAATTCCTAATTCCCAACCTCCCATCCATCCCTGCCCCCTGGCAGTGGGAGCCATTCCCTGTGTCCTGTCCCTCCTCAGATTCCCTCCAGGAAACATGCCTGGGATAACCAGGTGGGATTGGAAGAGCCTGAAGTATTTCCATGGCAGTCAGGAGAGGAGATCCTTGTTCCATCAGGATCCATCAGGGATCTGATGGATCTGCAGGGATCTGGCCCAAAGGGGAGAAGAGACATCAAAGGTGACTGAACTGAGGCTGCAGCACTTCTGCAGGTCACAGCAACCAGGGGATTCTGCTGTCAGCTGCTGGAATTTCCTCAGATCCCAGGTTTTGGGATTCACTCCAGGCTGGAATGTTTCTGGGGAGTTACTGGTGGCAGGGGATGCTGCCAGGGAAGGGGTCACCCTGATGCCTTCAGTTTTAGCTTTTGTGTTTTCCAGACTCTGCACTGCCTTAGTGTGTGACTCTGAGCTCCATACAAAGTGTCAGCAGCTCTCCTCACAGCTCAGACACACAGAACAATCCTTTTCCAGCCCAGAACCAAGGACACCGCTGCAGCTTCAGCCCCAAAAAGTGCAAACAACAGGGAATGGAGGAGAGCAAACTGGGAGGGTGGGACTGCACAACCTGGAGCTGGAATTGGACAATGAACCCAATATGGAAATGGACCAAAACTTATAAAAGAGGGAAAACTCCTGACTCAGAGCCCATCTTGGGTCCATCTTGGGCAGAGCCATGGTCAGGCTTTTGCACTGCCCAAGGTGTGTCCTGTAAAGGCCTTTTAATAAATCCCTGCTTTATCCCTTTATCATTTCTAGCCTCTGTTCCAGGTGGCCTCTGGGGATGAGAGAGCAGCAAAGAAACCAGCTCAGGGAGGCAGCTCTGCCTCTGCTGGGCTTTTTATGACCAAATCTCGTGCCAGCTGGGATGGGTTTTATTGCTCAGACACAGAATTCAGCTTTGCTTCAAGCCACGCACAGAATATTACAAATATTTTAGTAATCTCAACATCTGCACTGCAGTTACTCAAGTATTCTAGAAGTATTTAAAACTGCTCTGAAGGTAAAGTCTATTCACACTAAAAACACCACAAGCAGCGTCTTTAGCATAGTGATTAAATAATTTACAGTGGTCATTTATTAATTACTTGTCCATATTCTGATTAGCAGAGATGCTGTGGTTGGTTTTGGGGCAGCCATTCCAGCCTGGAATGTTCACTTGTCCCAAACCAGCCAGGTGGATTTCCTTTAACAGAATTCCTGCATCAAATACAAAATTCTGCAAATTCTCCTGCTCCTGGAACTTCATCTTCTCAAAATGTCCTAAGTTAAGGCTGGGAAAGATCTCCCAAATCCGTGCTTTTACCGAAACCTCCCTTTGACAATTCCAAAGGTTTGCTGGGGGGTTTTCCCTTTATCTGCTAAAACCACGACTCCTTTTAACTGTAACCCGGCCAAAGCAGGGCAGGGCAGGGAATATGAGCTGGCACAGAGCCTTGGGATGGATGTGCCCCGGGGGCCCGGTCCTGCCTGGAGCATCCCTGTGCTGCACCCCCCTCACTGCGGGATCCCTGCACGGCTGCTCCGGGGTACCTCACCCCGCGCTTTCCCTCCGGTTTCCAGCCGCCGGGGGGAGGCCGCAGCTTTATTTTACTGCCATCTACTGGAAAAAACGGAATTTTTTTCTCAAATCGCCGAGGAGCGGGACGCGCCGCAGCCCCGNCGGCGGCGGGGCACGGCGGTGAGGCGGAGGGGGGACGGCCCAGAGCGGGCTGAGGTGGCGGTGGGCTCCGACGGGCCGGTCCAGGGCTGTAAACGGGAGGGAAGGGTGGATGTGTGGGACCGGTCGTTGGCTGAGGCAGCTCCGGGGGTCGGTGCCGATTAAAGGGGTCGGGGTGGGTGGAAAGACCGGGATCGGTGCGGGTTAAAGGGATCGGGGCAGGTGTCAGGACCAAGGCGGGTTAAAGGGGTCGGTGCCGCTGTCGGGGCCGTTTCACCGCTCGTGTGTCCCCCCCGGCACCCCCGAGCCCCCCTAAAGCCGTTGTAGGGGTTAAACGTCCTCAGCGAGGTTCAATAGCGGGGGTTTGAGTTTGCCTCCCTTCTCAGCAGGGAAGGGTTTAATCCACGTTTCATACAGAGGAGATCTTCACCTCCTCGGCTGGAGATTCTGGAGTTTGTTTGCTCTTCAGTTTCCTAAATACAGGTTCTGAGCAGTGCAGCTCGTCCGGATCTATGTGTGTGTTTAATTAATCACTTAGCCACGGGCTGGCTCTGAACTCTTCTCAATGCCAGCACTACTTAGAGCACCAGGTGTCCTTCAATTAAAACTTTGCCGACGTGTGTGTGAGAGCACTGATGGCGAATTGTCTCCTTGTGCTCGTTTCCCGAGGGGACGGTGGTGCTTTTCCCCAGCAGATTGGGTTTTGTTCTTATTCCTGTGAGGCACAGAGAAGCTGTGGCTGCCACATCCCTGGAATTGTTGAAGGTTGGACGGGGCATGGAGCAGCCTGGGGTGGTGGCAGGGGTGGAACAGGCCCTTTAAGGTCCTTTCCAACCCAAACCATTCTATGATTCTGTTTCCGTACCATGAGCACAGTGGTGGCTCCTGTCTGTGTATTCAAGTCTGAGCCCAGTTTATTCCCTGTGGGAATCTTCTTTTGCCCCTGGAGTCTAAATGTAAGGAGTGAGTGATGCAAATGCTTCTCCCCTCGGCCAGAGCTGTTGAATTACCTGCTCTGGCCCCATTTCATGTCTTTGGTCAGAAACTGTGATTTGTAGTGGATGAAAATGGGATCAGAGCATGCTGAGGAGCCTCGATAATTATTTTAAATCTTTGAAAAAACTCTCAGGGATTTAATTAGCAGCCAGGATAAGGGGTGGTGAGGAAAGGAACAGCAGGCCCTGTGATGTGGTTTGTTGTCTGGATCTCCTGGTTACTGGGAGCTCTGGCTGAGGCTGCTTAAAGGAGACTCTCCTGCTGAGCTACAGCACATTCCAGGAGAATTCCCAAAGCTGTGCCACAGAGTTTAGCACTCTTGGTTTCTAGGAATATTCCTGCTGTTAGAACAACTTGTGAGTTCTGTGCAGGAAACCTCCCTATGCAGATCCAGTGCATGAAATTAAAGTAATAATAGAAATTAGGTCTTGTTTGAAATAACATTTGCTTATTTGTTAATTTATTCCTTGTTATTGTAGCTACTGGTGTAGGGAAAAAGGGATTGCAGGAGGTGGGGGCAGGGAGTGTGTGTGAAAGATGAGCTGGAAATTGAGACTCATTTTCTCAGCACTGTCCTGTCAGGCTGCTTTGCATACAGTGAAGGAAATGAGCTGATTACCTCAGATAAGATTAGCTTCCAAAATAGAGTCATAATGGGCTCCAGCTGCCTCATAAGGAGAGAGTTTGGTGCTGAACTGGAAATAGTGCCTGGGTTGGAGCCCCTGTGGGAGCAGCTGTCCCAGGGAAGCAGCAGTCACTCACCCAAAGGTGCTGGGCTCCATCCCTGAAGCCCTGCCCAGGTGCAGGAGCTGTGTTTGCCCTGCCAACTGCACACTCTGCATTTAATCCTCTTGAGTTTGTTGTGCCAGGTGTTCTCTCCAGAGGGAATCTGCAGCTGCAGCCTTACATAACTTCCTGAGTGGGGAAAACAAATCTAATATTTCCATCTAATAGCTAATAAAAAGAAACACATCTAGTACAAAGTACAGTTTACAAAAGTAATAAGTGGGATTTATTGTTCTAGGACTGATTTTTCATGCACTGAAGTAAGCAGTAACACTGTACTTGCATGTTTAATGTCAGGTTAATACATATTAGACAAAATTCTGTTACTGCAGAGTGCTGGAAGAATAAATGTATAAATTGTTTGTCTCCATCCAGAATTTAATTTTAAAAATAATTTAGTGTTCAACTCAGATTTGGTGTGCAAAGCCCTGTGAACCCCTCACTTTCTCCTCATCACTTCTATGCTATAACAGAAATCACATCCTTCTCATCAAAAGTATCTTCCCCCCCTAAAAAAGGTCATATTTAAAGTCAGTAATTGTTACATTAGACTGTCCTACACCTGCTGCCATCCCATAAAATCTGTGCTTGGAGCAAGGATCTTAAAATCCTGCAGAGACTGTGCCTTGTTCAGTACATCTCTGTTTGTGAGGGTGAGCTCCTCCTCTTGGAATTCTGCCTTGAGTTTCAGTCATTGGAACCATCAGGGTTTAATTCCTTGGAAACTTTGTTTTCCAAATGGGTTTTCTGTTCCCTTTCCATTAGTTTTACCCTACTCCAGATCATACCAAAATTGGGGTGTTTCTTTTGAGGCTTGACAGCTTTAATTCTTTCTATTAATGACTCCCTAAAATTGGGAATTGGGAGCCTTTCCTTCTGTTCCTAAGGCTGGTGTTCCTCAGTTTGTGTCTGATTTCCCTGTCCCTGGTACTAAGGAGCTCTTTGTGTGTGATAACCAAACGTCTCTGGGGTTTGGGATCTGCTGGAATTGTGCACATCCCGAGGTGGTGCCTGTGTGATTCCCTGCCCTTGGCTCATGCCAGCACTTTTTCCATCTGTTCTTTATCCTGGGCTGGGTGAGCTCCTTATCACCTGGAGCCAAGGCTGGGAGCAGGGCTGCTCTGTGGCATCACTAAAACACTTCAAAAGTCTCTTCTGGGATGAATTTCAGTGTGGGTGTAGCTTAGAAGGATATTTTTGTGTTAAAAAAATCTTATTTCAAAATGAATCCAACCTCGTGTTTGTCTTTTTCACTTGAAAGGAGAAAAAAGAAACGTTAAGTGTGACTTTGGCACAAGATCAAAGCAGCCACGTGATGTGGGAACTGCTTTTTGTGGGGCTGGAGATAAGGGGTGGGGAGCAGCAAGGCTGGGCAGGAGATAACTGGGCAGGGAAAAGTCAGGAGCAGCCTGGAGCTTTTCCTCCTGAGATGTCCCAGGAAAGGCTGTGCTGGCCTGGAGGGGGTGGGGAGTGCCAGGAATTGAGGGCGAGGAGGATCAGGTGTATTAAAGCTAAATAAACATACCTGGGAAGTGACTGTTGACAGTAATAAAGTGGTTTTCAGTGGGATAGCAAAGAGGAAGATGAGATGGGAGGAGGAAATGAAGCAGAGTCATTTGTGTGGGAAGTGTTCATTTGTGTGGGAAGTGTTCATTTGGTGGGAAGTGTTCATTTGGTGGGAAGTGTTCATTTGCAGCCTGGCCCTCAGGCAGCAGCACTGCTCATACCTTGTACTTCTGAAAAATTCCTGCTTTGCTCCTCTTTTGGCCTTAATTAGGAATATCAGGGCTTGTCCAGCTTGGGGAAGTTGAGCAATGCTTGCAAGCCAAGCTTTGGGAATGCCAACCCAGTTCTGTAGGTTTTTGGCGGAGGAGAGGAGAGGGAAAATAAGAGGAAAACAAAAAGCCAGTGATAATCTCCTTCCTAAGCACAGGAAAGGGGTGTGGGAGCAGGATTTGTGGAGAGGGTAGGCGCAGGTGCAGCAGTGGGTGACTATAGGAGATGGACCTGGCCTGAATTTAGAGGATAATAGGTGTTTTTAAGCATGTGGGACAGGGAGAAGGAGAAGTAGGATGGGAACTGCCAGCACGGTAAATTTGAGGGATGAGGGGGCATCCAGTGGGACACGAGGAGTTCAGTGAATAGGACTGTGCTAAGCTTTAGAAGATGAAGGGGGAAATTTTAAAATAAATTATTTTAATGTCAGGTGTTGGAAGTGGAAATAGTGAGAAATAAAATATAGGTCAGTTTATGGTTCTGGCAGGTATTAAACACAGGCTGGAGTGAAAGGTGTAGCCAAGGATGGATATTTCTGCAGAAGATGAGGAAAAGGAATAGGGACACCCAGGAGTGCAGTTAAGAGAAGATAGATCTCAAACACCCAACCTGAGAGATGGGAAGGGAAGAGAAAATCAAAAGTTATTAGGAATGGGAGATTGCCCAGTTGGGTCCTGTTAAAGTAAAAATTTTGGCTAAAACCCCCTATGCAATATTAAAAAACAGAGTTTGAACTATCCTGGAGCACTGTCCACGAGCTGGAATAACCCAGTGCCTCTCTGGCGTGCAGGGATCCCTTTGCTGCCCACCATGAGCACATGAGGCAGATGATGAGGAGCTTCTCCGAGCCTTTTGGGCGGGATCCGCTCCTGAGCCTCCCGGAGGGAGGGGAGAGACCGGCGGAGAGGAGAGCGGGCGGCAGAGCCCAGCAGGACTCGCAGGTGGCCACGAGGGGCCCCCGCAGGGTAAGTGTCCCTGAGCTCCCGGGGCTGCTCCTGGAACGGGCATTTCCTGGGAAACACGCCTGGCTCTGCTCTTGGAGCCTCCTTCAGCTCTTCCATCACTCGGTGTGGCATTCACATTCTCTGAGCAGAGACATCATTCTCTCTCTCTCAGGATTTTTCCTGGAGAAGCACAGAGAGAATGATCAAAAGAATCCTTATCTCATTCACTATTCCTGTGTTTGTCCCCATGTGGAATGTCTTTGGAGATTGTTTACCTGCAGTGATTGCTTGATTGGATTCTGGGGGTGGTGTTTGGATTCATGGACCCATGGGATCCAACTGTGTCCAGACTCTGGACAGAGAAAGTCACAAGTTTTTCTAGTTAGTTAGTGATAGTAAGTATGATATATATAGTAAGTATGTAATATAGTATAGTATTGCTTTAAAATTGTATATTAATGTAATATAGTATAGTTTTAATAAAACAATCATTCAACATTCTGAATCAATAGAGTCAGACACCAGTCATTCTTCCCAAACACCAGTCAGACACCACAAATTTCTAGGACTCAGGGAAACAGGAAGGGTTCCTCTCTTGGTTCCTTGTTTTCTTCTACTTCTGTGAAGATGAACAGAAGCTTTAAGGAAGAATAGGAGGCTGGCAGTGACCCTGAAGGTGTAAGGGGCCTTAAAACACAGCTTGAAGGGGTGTAAGGGGAACATTTTCCTACAGATGTAACACTCAGAGATGTATCATATAGGTCAAGGGAGGAAAGAGGGCTAAACCTATTTTTGGTTAAATTTAATTTAAGACTCCATGGCATAAGTGAAGCAGAAGCCAGTTCATCAGCCTTATGTATCCCTTTAGGAGATCTGACCACATTCATTAAGTCCTGATATTAAATACTGGTACCAAATCTGCAATTATACTGAAACCAGTACATTCAGTTCAGGGGTAGGAGTGTATTTTATTTAAATGGCTCACTTGGTGGTGTTTTTTGTACACATAAGAAAAAGACAAAATTTGTGTTAAAAAGCTCTTTGTTTGGATTATGCTGTCGTGGCACATTCCTTATCTCTGCTAAACATCTGTCAGGGTTTTACAGATCACTAAACAGATAACATTTAATGAACAAACTGATCACTTATTCAGTGCTTGCTTTCCTAAGTGTAATACATTAAATGTTTCTGCTAGAGAAAAGCACTTTTCTCTGTTAGAGAGAAGTGTCCCACATTCTCTGCACACGTATTTCCTTTTTATGTTACCTTGACTTCAAAAGGTGCCTGGATGTGGCTGCCCTATCCCTGGAAATGTTCAAGGCCAGGTTCTTTCCAGGTCCCTTCCAGCCCATCCCATTCCATAGTTCCATGATATATTTGTGCCTTCCCTGTGCACTTCAGTCCTTTGTGTGCAGCTATTTCAGTTTGATTTCCACAAGCCTGGGTTTCACCACCTCAGGAATATCCATCCATGGATTTTAAACCCTGTTCCAGCTTTGCAGCTGGGAATAAACACTTCATGCTCTGAATTTGGGCTGATTGTTAATTCTCTCAGATACAAACCTGTAAGAATTAAAGGTCAGGGAAATCGGTGTGAAATTCAGTATTTCTGTGTGTTACCAAGTGAAACTGATGGTCTGTGTTTAATTAAAGAGTTTTTTCAGCTCTGGGCATGCAGGACCATCATCTCTAACCCTTATCTAGAGCTGTATTTATAGAGGATAAACGTTGGGAGCTGGTTCCTGTCCCTGCAGATATTCAGCAGCTGCCTCCCTGTTGCTGTCATGCTTCCCACTGGATTTTCAGAGAGCATTGAGGAAAAGGCAGGTGACAGGGGCTGGTGGCCAGGCCAGAGCTGGAACAGAGCCTGTCACCTGCAGCTCCAGAGGGGAACTGGCACATTCCTTCCCCTGCTCATCCAGTTCCTGGCAAATATAGAAACTACATCTAATTAGGGCATCAGCTTCCCTCTGCTGATCCTTAGGCTTTGCATCAGTGGTGCCTAAAGCCAGATCAGAGCTTTTTCTTTAGAGAAAGAACCTGTCAAAGCTCACCTGTAAAGCTTAGGGGTTGTGTACCCCGTTCTGCAGTGAGGGACAAATGTGGCACCCAAACCCTTTATCTGTGGCTGCAGTAGAAGTTACAGGTACAGGAGCTCTGTGGTAAAAGAATTCCAGAGCTGCCAAACCCTTCCCAGGATCTTCTGATGTTCCTCCTGTTCCACTGCAGGGCTGTCAGATGTCACACCAGACTCAGCACTGATTGCTTGGCCTTGTCATCTCAAACTGCTGCTCCACCAAGGACTGAAACCCTTGAAATTACATTTTTATGTAGGAAAAGGTGGAGCTTTGCTACCATGTCAAATACACTTCATTCAAATTACTGACACTGATTAGTAGTGTTGCAATTCTGTGTTTAATTAAATTGCAGCAGGCTTAAAACTGCTTTAAAAGGAACCAAACTAGTTGGGACAACTCCAGGAGTGCCACTGTAGGATTCAAAGCAGAGTGTCACTGCTTTTCCTTTCTCCAGCGGGCTTGTAGTTCAGTTTTTAGGGAAGGAGGAATGAGCTAAAACATATTAAGAGATGATGTCAATTGGATTTTTTGGGATATCTGATTATCCTATGTGTCAGGCAAATGTTTAACAGCTTTTAGTGGCTTTTTAGTGTTACAAAACAGAGTTTATAAGCTTTGTATGCCTAATAACTCTTACTGGTGAGGACTTGATATTGAGAGAAAAAATATATATTATTATTTACAGCTGTGCCTAATCTGTCCTGACAGAAACCTGAAGAGTTCCTAAAGCTATTCCAGAATTGGAGAATTCCTTCTTTTTCCATTAAAGTTCCTGCCAAGGGTTTGGTCCTTCTGGCACCCCGTGTGTCTGCAGGCCTTATCTGAGTCTCCAGTCTGGGTTTCCTGGAAACACCCCTGTGTTTCCCAGGATCTCAGTGCCCTGCCATGCAGGAATCCTCAATATCCTGGGCTGATTTGTTGATTTTAATCAGCTTTCAGTGCTGCCTGACTGGAATGGAGCATTGCAGGGTGGGGCCTGAAGTGTGAAATCAGCACAAAGCTTCTTGTGGGGTTCAAATGTTTGCCAACCTCTAAGTGCTTTTCACACCCACTTACCAATATTTATTAGATGTGGTGGCAGTTAGCACTTTCTAATATCATCAGTATAAATATATTATTTCCACATACCCAGGGATTAATTAATTACCAAGGCCCTCCTGAGTGATTTTGATTAGATGGGAAGTGTTTCATGTAATCTGCTTCATATAAAAGTAATTTCTGCTGTTCCTGATAATAATTCCTGATGTTACTCCTTTTTTTCCAGGCCACCAGCTTCTCCCTCATGCCCTTTGCAGGTTTTGGGAGAGGGGTTAGTATCCCTGGAGTAGCTCCTGTGTAAGCTGTGTGTAACCAAAGCATGGCAGAGGCTGGGCTCTGTGTTTGCATCCTGCTTTTGGTGCTTTTTGCAGTTTGGGAATAAGAAAATCCAGGGAAAAAATCCTTCCTGGGGCATGAACCTGTGGATATGGATGGGATAATCCCTGGGGAAACTGCAAACTTTGAGTGCTGCTGGAGAATGCTTTTGTGGGGGTGGCACAGACCCTCTGCTCCCAGCAGGGCAGAGCAGCCCCTGGGGATGGGATTGGAGTGGTTTCCAGCTGTGGTTTGGGGTCTGGAATATCCTGTTAAATATCCATCATCTGTCCGTAGCTCTTGCCCAGAGGATTCCAATTTCTTGTACTCAATAAGTTGAAGATTTTCTATCCTTTAATTTTACTTCATTTTGGGCTTAAATGCAGCTTTAAGTTTGCAACACTGAAATACATAACTCTGGAAATGAATTTATTGAAATTTAAACCCTGAAGGGTCATACAGGACTTTCAGAGCAGAAGCTGGTGAGGTTTTTGCACACATTTGTGAAATGGATATTTGAATATCCAGTGAACATTTTTGTTACATAAACTCATTTTGTGGCCTGTCTGACATCTGAGTGACGAATCTTGCACTTGCATCTTCCCAATATTTCCATCTTAATCCAGCTCCCTCAATTTCCTTTTGAGAAGATGCATTTTGGCTTGTCTGTGTGTGAAGTGCAGTCTGAAAAGCTTTTTGAGTTAAAAAATGCATGTGAAAACCAGCCCCAGGACGGGGAGAGTTGAGACTGTTTTAACTGGAGTCTTTTTTTCCCCCTTTTTTTAGTGGGATGCAGATTTTGGGGATCCGTTTTCTGCAATGGACAGGATGATGTCAAACATGAGGAACAGCATGCTGGAAATGCACCGGAAATTTGTGAGTTCTTTTGAAAATCATTCTGAAATTTATCACACTGGAGAGTGCCAGTTATTTCAAATATTCCTCAGAAAATAATGCCAAGAAAGATGGGACTAATCTCAAGGAGATAGTAAGAATTGAGAGGTTTTTGCCCAGATTATATTATGTTTATAATTTGTTCTTTGAAGATAAAACTGAAGTTTAATGTGGTGCCAGGAGGGTTAATGTTGTGAAGGGATATTTTCCATAATAAAATAATAAGGAATAGCTCTTACCCACAAGTTTTAACTTCCACTAATGAGCTTGCCTTGCTTTCTAGGATGACCTGTCCATGCATCCCGAGGGACACAGTTTCAGCTCCTCCTCCATGATGACCTATTCCAAAGTGGGGGATGAACCTCCCAAAGTTTTCCAAGCCACGGCCCAGACCCGCACGGCTCCAGGAGGGGTGAGTGGTGCTGGCATCCAGCACACAGGAGCTGGGCACTGCCCAGGATTCAGGTGCAGCCACACCAAAGCAGTGTCTGCAGCTTCTTTTCCTGCAGACAGTTACTCCTGGAATTCACAGAATGCTGGCATCACTGAGGTTGGATTGAGTCCAGTCTGTGCCCGATCCACACCTTGTCACTGAGTTCCACCTCCAGGCATTCCTTGGGCACCCCAGACCTCGCTGGGAGCCCCTTCCAACGTTTATTCACCGTTTCTGTGGAGAAATTCCTGCTGCTGTCCACCCTGAGCTTCCCCTGGCCCAGCCTGAGGCTGTTCCCTCTCCTCCTGTCCCTGTTCCCTGGGAGCAGAGCCTGACCCCCCTCTCCTTGTCTGCATAGAGATAATTCAGAGATTGAGGAAAACACAGGGCTCTCAAATCCTGCTCTGTATTAAAAGTCTGATTCCCTCCCTGTAATTCTGTGCTTTAAGTACACCCCAAAATAAATTACAGCCCCATCCAAGGCTGGGAAAACTGAGCACAGAGCAGCAATTTTCCAATGCCCTTCTCTTTGCTGTAACGAATCCTTTTCCTGTCCACTTAAACTCCAGGAGAGGCATTGATTTATGCAACCGCTGCCTTCAAAGCACCCCTTTGCCCAGACACTTACATAACCCTGAGCTGCAGCTCCCTTGCAGCTGTTGTGTCTAATCCTGCCGGGAACTGGGAGTGGGAATGTGAGCCTGACCTGGGCCATGAAAGCCTAGACAGGATCCCTAAAGGCCGTGGGCAGGATTGGCTGGGAATGTGTCCCAGCTCCAGCATCTGTTATCACAAGGCTTCTAAGAATAGCCCAGGACATGATAAGGGCCAGCCTGGCTTCCAAGCCAGTCAACACCACAGCCCAATAACTGGTTGTTCCTCACGCTGGGAATTTTGGCATCGGGTGTTGCTCTTTCTGTTGCCAAGGAGAGTGTTGGAAACTTGGCTCTGTAGCATTTTGAAACTGAGGGGTTTTTCCTCAACCCAATTAAAAATCTTGAGGTGTTGTTTCATTTTCCTCTCTGGTGGCCAAAGAAAAATAAGCTTGATTTGTGTTTTGTTGGTGTGTTTGCAGCCAACACAGGAAATTAGAGAATTGGAAAAGCCTGGAAAAGATGACTTTTTCCTTTTTAAAGGAAAGATGTAAAACTATTGGGGGAGGAATTAACCCTTTGTATGGGCCTGGAGTAACAAGACAAGGGGGAATGGCTTCCCACTGCAGAGAGCAGGGTTGGATGGGATATTGGAAGGGAATTCTTCCAGGGAAGCTGTGGCTGCCCCTGGATCCCTGGCAGTGCCCAAGGCCAGGTTGGACAGTGCTTGGAGCAGCCTGGGACAGTGGGAGGTGTCCCTGCCATGGCAGGGCTGGAACTGGGTGGGCTTTAAGTCCGTCCAACCCAAACCATGCTGGGATTCTGTGAACTCTTTTACCTCATTTTTAGTTGGAAGGATACTCAGTTCCCTTTTTTTTTAACAGGTTAAGGAAACAAGAAAAGCTCTGAAGGATTCTGAAAGTGGCCTGGAGAAAATATCTGTTGGTCACCACATCCAGGATCGGGCTCATGTCATCAAAAAATCCAAGAACTCCAAGACTGGGGATGAGGAGATGAACCAAGAATTCATCAACCTGGATGAATGTAGGTGTTTTTAGGCAGCTAGTGGGACCCACACTGTTTCACACTCTGAACTGATTTGGAAGTTCCAGCTTGGGATATCTTAAAGGCACTTTTAGACTGAAAGTCTCCAAATCCAAATTCTCTTTTACGGATCCCCAAAAACAGTTGCAGGCCATGTGGAGAATTGTGGACTACAAAGTTAAAAATCACTACCCAAACCCCATAATGCTCATTAAATGTTTTTTCCTCTCTTTATTAACATTTCAAATAAATGTATCTGTTTTCCAGCTGAGGCTGGCACCTTTGATGAGGAGTGGCAGAAAGAGATCATGAAGTTCAGGCCTTGCCGAAGCAGAGGAGCTGTGGAAGCTTCAAGATCCAGAAGTGGCCATTACAGCCCCAGGGAAGGTGGATCAAGAAGGTAAAAATAGTTCCCTGCTATCCTGCAGGATAAGGAAATTCCAGCAGCAGAAGGAAAATCCAGTTCTGGAGCAATGTTCCAAGGGGAACTGCAGGTTTTATTCCTCCTTTCTTCATGGGGATTGTGACCATTGCTGTTCTTTTTCCAGAGAGAAGCCACTTGGAGCTCCAGGATCCAGAGTGCCCAGGGATTCTCTGGAGGCTCTCAGTGTGAAAGGAACACCTCTCCCCCTGAAGGGCTCCAGGAAATAACTGTCCCCACTCCCTGGGGACGGAGCTTCCCTGGAGCAGATGATGGTGCTCAAGTGCTCGTGTCCATAAAAATACACCCGGATTTGTGACCAATCTCTGCTCTGTGTTGTGCCTTTGCTCCTCCTGCTTCTCAGTGTCCTCAGAGCTCAGCTCCTCAGTGAATTGAAACCCAACAATTCTGCCTAAAAGCACTTTATGAACATCTCTAATCCTGGTAAAACCAGCTTGGATTTGCAGAGCTGTTCTGCTCCAGCTGCACCAATCTCAGGCTTTACTAAGCCTGGTACTGCAGCTCCTCCTTCCCACTCTGGAAATCAGTCATTATTTCAGCAACCCAAAATAAAGGAAATATGCACAGAAAGCAAAATTCCTTTATTTTGGGTTGCTGAAATAATTACTGATATTCTAGGTTAATTAACAGAACTTGAATACACTGTAAAGCACTATTATCTTTATACCTTTAAAATCATATTATAAATTGTTACAGAACCCCCACACTCACCTTGGTGTAACATAAAATGAGAGGAAATACTGAAATATGACAATACTTTACATTTATCAGAGTTTTTTTGTTAATAAGCTGTGCTTGCACCTCATTTCCTGTGCCTGAACTGTCAACTTTGTATTCCTGATCCTTTGTTTGTTTTCTGTGGAATTAGCCCATCATTTTCCATTTTGAGGATTGTCTGTAGTATTTAATTACTTTAATTATCCTGTAGTAATAACAGTGTCCTGAGATCAGCTGCAAATAGGAGTTACTCATGGGAAAAATATATGGGAGAAATGAGTTTAACTGGAATGATTTCACCATTTCTTGTGTTCTAAAGAGCCCTGGATACAGGAACCCCCCTCCTCTGTGTTGTGTTTTACTGAGGGTAGAATGACCCTAAATCTACATTTGATAGGATTTTAGAAGAGCCAGCAGTGTCTGAGAGCAGGAAATCCTGGGATTCCAGGTGTTCAGTCCCTGTACTGTTCTACCACACAGAATTATCCCTGTGGTGTAGCAGAAAGAATTTCTGTAAATTAAATAACACAAATAATTTAATAACATTAAAGCATTACATAAATTCAAGGCTCCATTATAGTGTAGCCTAAAGTTAAGAGTAATATTTGTTTGGCCAAAAAGCCTCTAAATCATATTTAATCTTCCTGCAGTTTCCCCAGATTATTTAATTTTAATTAATGTTTATTAATATGCAAACCTAATCAGAAGCACTTCTGTTGAGCTCTGACAAGGGAAGGACAATTATTTGCTCGTGGTCTCTTCCTGAATTAGAGAAGTATCAGTGGCAATAAACTGATGTGATCAATATTAATGACAATAATTTAACCATTTAATGAGCAGTGAAGGTCAGGGGGGTTGGACACCCCTTAAAGTCAGAGCTCAACCCAGGGGCTCATTTTCCATCCACTAGAGACAACATGGATTCTGCAGTTAATTAATTTATGAGATAATCTTCTCAGTAATTAACAGCAGCAATGTTTTCTATATTGGAATTTGAGCAGGAATCTTGGAGAGTTGCTGCTGTTAAATGGAAAACTCACCTGATAACTCAGATTTTTGTGTGAAATAAAACAAGCACGTCCTGGGTTTGAAATGACAAGGGGAAGAGGTGAATATTCCCTCCAGATCCCTTTGCTACGCCAAGACTGTTCTCCAATGTAAGGCACAAGCTGTGCTCTGTAAAAGCATCTGAAACAAATTCTTTAATAAAGTTATTTATTCTTTATGGGGTTTGTTGGTTTATTCTACACCACAGAGGGACTTGTGCATTATTTAGTTTGGGCTACTTTGAAACAGTTCAGTGAAGGAAACCTGGGCAATGGGAGGTGTCACTGCCCAGGGAGGGGTGGAATGGGACGAGATTTAGCAGAACCACTCTGGGATCCTCTGGAAATCCTCAGTTTCCAGAGGTGAGCATGCATTTTCCACAAATAATAAAGCTCGATGGAACCAAACAGAGTATGAAGAGTGCCTCTTTCTGTTTCAGAGCAGCTCCTGGAGCCCTTTGCAGGTATGAAAGGCAGTTCCCGGGGAATAATTTTGTATCAAGAATATATTTTAACACTTAACGCGTGTTCCAAACGGGTCCCTGTGCCCCATCCCAGCCTTGTCTTGCCCTTTCCCGGCACTTCNGGCTGGAGCCGCGATTGGAGCCGGGGCTGGAGCCGGGATTGGAGCCGGGAGCGGCGCCGCAGACGGGGCCATGCTCAGGGTGTTACGGGCCGGGCTGGCCCCGGGCCGCCCGCGGCACATCCAGGTACCGGCGGCGGGACCGCCCCGTGCCCGCGTGAGGGGACGGCGCCCCAGGGAGGGGAGGGAGCCGGGAGCAGAAGGGATGGAGGGCGGAGGGACAGCCCCGGATGGGCCGCAGCAGCTGCAGGGAACGAGCAGCCACCGGTCACATGGATGGGGACAGGGAAACC
>VXBC01001333.1:138463-150599 GCA_013399945.1 Ploceus nigricollis | reverse complement strand
CCCTTCCCCGGCCCTCCAGCCCCCCCGGGCCAGGGAGCGCGGCTCTCCAGTTGTTCCTAATTCCTCCCAATTCCCAACTCCCGGGGCTGTGACCCCGCCGCCGGTGCCGGGCTCCGTCCCGCTCCATGGTGTGGCTGAAATCCGCCCCTTTCGGGCCGCACTCGGAGAATTCTCTGTGTGCACACCGGGAACCCCCACGGCTGCCTCAGGATCGCTGCCGGGCAGGGACCAGCCCGAGGGCGCTCCGGGATGGGCTCGGNCGCAGCAGCTGCAGGGAACGAGCAGCCACCGGTCACATGGATGGGGACAGGGAAACCGGGAACGAACAGCCACCGGTCACATGGATGGGGACAGGGAAACCTGGAACGGGCAGCGGGGCGGGCGTGGAGGGGCCGCGGGCGTGCGCGGTGCGGTGACAGCTCCGAGGTGACCCTGGAAAGGCCACTCGGCTTGAGGTGACCGCTTCGCCATAGACTGACAGGAAGCCGTGGGGAAGCGGTTTGGCAGTTTAGCCATGGGCACAGTGAATCCCAGGATAAATTACGTTGGAAAAGCCCTCCAAGACCATCGAGTCCCAGCTGTGCCTGATGCCCACCTTGTCTCCAGCCCAGAGCACTGAGTGCCACCTCCAGGAATTCCTGGGACACCTCCAGGGGTGGGGACTCCAAACCTCCCTGGGCAGCCCCTTCCAAAGCCTGACCACACTTTCCATGGGGAAGTTTCTCCTAGTGTCCAACCTGAGCCTCTCCTGGCACAGCTTAAGGCCGTTTCCTCTTGTCCCATTCCTGGTGTCCTGTGAGCTGTGTTGGATCCACTCCTGGCTGAGCCAGTGCCCTTCTCTTGCCTTGCAGCTCCTGCTGACCTCCTGCAGGCACTGCTCCTCGGGTGTCCTTCCCAACGAGAGGATCAGGAACATCGGGATCTCGGCTCACATCGACTCCGGCAAGACGACGCTGACGGAGCGGATCCTGTTCTACACGGGCAGGATCGCGCAGATGCACGAGGTTGGGCTGAGCTCCCACTGGGATCTTCCTGGGACTTACCTCCACACTGTGTTTTTCTGCATGAGGGAGGATGCTCAGTCCGTGCAGCATCACTCCTGCACGTGGATTCACAGTATCATGGAGTGGTTTGGGTGGGAAGAGAACTTAAAGCTCACCCATCCCACCCCCTGCCATGGGCAGGGACACCTTCCGTAGATCAGGTTGCTCCAAGCCCCGTCCAGCCTGGCCTTGGACACTTCCAGGGATGGGATAGGAATTCCTAGCAAACTCCTTGAACAAACTTTTTTATTTCTCCTAAGGTGAAAGGTAAGGATGGAGTTGGAGCTGTCATGGACTCCATGGAGCTGGAGCGACAGCGAGGCATCACCATCCAGTCTGCAGCCACTTACACCATGTGGAAGGACACCAACATCAACATCATCGACACGCCAGGTGAGGGCAGCTGGCAGCACCTGGGGATTGCTGATCCTCATGGCTGCACAGGATGTGGTGTGTCTTTGTGTCCCTGGTTGTGATAGAACATGGAGTGATGGGTTCAGACTGACACAGGGTTAGATGGGATACTGGGAAGGAATTGTTCCCTGGAGGGTGGGCAGGCCCTGGCACAGGGTGCCCAGAGCAGCTGTGGCTGCCCCTGGATCCCTGGAAGTGCCCAAGGCCAGGTTGAAGGGGGCTTGGAGCACCTGGGACAGTGGAAGGTGTCCCTGCACATGGCAGGGGGTGGAATGGAGTTTAAGGCCCCTTCCCACCCAAACCCTTCCATGACCCCCTGCTCCATCACTTGAGCTTAGGTGACTCAGTGTGATTCCCTTGACTGCTGCTCCTTTCCAATGCATTTATCATTTTTATTTGTATTTGTTATCCAGGCCATGTGGACTTCACCATCGAAGTGGAGAGGTCTCTGAGGGTGCTGGATGGAGCCATCCTGGTTCTCTGTGCCGTGGGAGGTGTCCAATGCCAGACCATCACTGTCAACAGGCAGATGAAGCGTTACAACGTCCCCTTCCTCACCTTCATCAACAAACTGGACAGGATGGGCTCCAACCCGGCCAGAGCAGTGCAGCAGCTCAGGTTTTGGCATTTACAATGATTCCTGAAACTCCATCCACCTGGCAGGTCATTGGGAACAATATTGGAAAGGCTTCTCTTGGGAGCTGCAGTTTGGAGAATTCCTGATTCGAGGTTAAATCCTGATCTGACCCAGGACAAATCTCCATTGTCCCAAAACCCCCAAATATTGGTGTCAGCCAAGACTTGCAGTGACCAAGGGCTGGGGTTTGATGATTATTTTGTTGATGGAACTGTATCAGGACCCACTTTGAGAGCAGCCTCTTAGTTTTCCCTAGATCCCGGTGCTGCTGAAATTCCAGCAGGGAGGTGACACGGGGTGCTTTGGATTCCTGGAAGTCCTGCTTACTCCCAGCCTTTCCCTGCCTAATTTGATCCATGAGATGAACTCATTAATACTCATTAAGGGAGAAGCAACTCCCTTAATCAAGCAATCAATCTGAAAGTGGTTTCCCCTGCTGCCTTTCCCATGGGAGTTGCTCCCTGGGCCTGTTGGGATACAAAAGGTGGGATACAAAGCCCTAAACCACAACTGGGTGGTTTTTATCCAGACTGGGGCACTGTCCAAAGGACAAGATACAGGGATTTTGTAGGAGGGGGATGTTGCTCAAAGACCATCTGGAGCACACACATAGAAATGACTTTTTTCTTCAATAATTCCTGTTTTCCCTTTTTCAGATCCAAGTTGAAACACAATGCAGCTTTTGTTCAGATTCCAATTGGGCTGGAAGGAAACTTTAAAGGAATTATAGATCTCATTGAAGAAAAAGCAATCTATTTTGATGGGGCACTTGGGTAAGTCCTGGAAACTGCTTCTTTTATAGCTGGAGCTGCTTTTTGCAGGAGGAATTCCTGCAGTTTCTCTTCAGAGATGAAACCCAGCTCTCTGGAAATTTGGGAAGGGCTTCTGCTGGGGCTGAGGGTCCCCCTGCAGCTCTCCCAGGCCCGGGGCCTGCAGGGAGCTGTGGGTGGGGGTGGCTGCAGCAGGACTCGATTGCTGTGAAGGGGTGGTGGCCACATTTCCCACCTGGAGAAGCAGGAGACTGCTCCATGACGGGATCCTGCAGTGTGTGTGGCTCCCTGGGATGAAGATCAGCTGTGGGTGAGCTGTTGGGAAATTTTCCTGATCCCTGGCAGGAGTAGGAAGGACTCTCCCACACCAGAGATAACATGCTGATGTTCACAGGAGATTTTTTTCCCAGGATCCACGTGAAGGATGGATCGTTCTCAGTCAGGGTGGTCACGCCAGGGCTGGGCAGGCTGATCCCTGCCTGGCAGGCTGATCCATGTGGAATTCCTGGGAGTCACTGTGTTCCCTGTGTGTGCAGGGAGACCCTGAGGGTCGAGGAGATCCCGGCTGAGTTGCGGGCGGAGGCTGCGGAGCGGCGCCGGGAGCTCATTGAGTGCGTGGCCAATGCTGACGAGCTCCTGGGGGAGCTGTTCCTGGAGGAGAAGATTCCCACAGCTGCACAGTTAAAGGTACCTTCCTTGTGCTGGCAGTTCCCTCACCTCCCTGTCCTCTCCTTCCTCAATAAATGTGTCAGGAATTCTGTTTGCTGGAGTTGTGTCACCTCAGCTGAACTCCAGCTCCCCCCAGGGAGGGCCGTTTCCAATCTGGTTTTGCTTTGCATTGGGAAGAATTCTAGAGAACAGGTTTTATGGGAAGCCCTTGTGTTGAGGGGTGTCCAGGGGACTGTGGGAGCAGCTCTTTGCTCCAGGAGTGGAGAAGGCCAGGAAAGCCAGGGGATTGGGCTGTGCTGCAGGAGGAATTCACAGGGATATTTTTCAGCTGGCAATCCGAAGGGCAACGCTGCAGAAATCCTTCACCCCTGTCCTCGTGGGAAGTGCTCTGAAGAACAAAGGGGTGCAGCCACTGCTGGATGCTGTCCTGGAATACCTTCCCAATCCTTCTGAGGTGGAGAACTACGCTCTCCTCAACCAGGGGTGAGTGCATCCAGCAGCTGGAGTGTCCAGGGGTAGGGCTGTGGAGAGTGTCCCTGCCCATGGCACTGGCTGGGCTTTAAGGACCCTTCCCACCCAAACCGGTCTGGGATTCCATGGAATAGTTTCAAAGCAGGAAACATTCCTAACAAGATCCACAGTCCTTTAGCATTGGTATCAAACAGTGCCACCAGCATTTGGCACAAAGTCCCAAAGCTTCTCTCTCATTGGAGGGTTACTCTGTGCTGGGATTTTACCACATTCAGTGTTGCATTTGGACAATGATTGTCAGATAATTCTTTAGAATTGATGGCAGCCCTTAAAACCAGGCCTGCCTAGAGGAGGGAGCACATCCCAAGTATGTAAATAGTGTTTTATTCTTATGGATATGAATCCCAGAATCTCTGAGGCTGGAAAAGAGCTCCAGGATCATCGAGTCCAAGCTGTGCTAAATCCTCCCTTTGTCACCCAACCCAGAGCACTGAGTGCCATGTCCAGGAGTTCTTAGGACACCTCCAGGGATAGGGACTCCAAACCTCCCTGGGCAGCCCCTTCCAAGGCCTCACTACCCTTTCTGTGGACAAATTCCTCCTGATTCCAACCTGAGCCTCCTGTGCCCCAGCCTGAGGCCATTCCCTCTCTTACTGTCCCTGTTCCCTGGGAGCAGAGCCCACCCAGAGGTGTCAACCCCAACAGCAGAGCCCATGAATGTTTAGAGGAGACTCCTGTGTTGGTTCCTAACCTCTCCTCCCTCTCATCCCTGTTTCTCAGGGATTCTCAGGACCAAACCAAGTTCCTGTTGAACTCCGCTCGTGATGATTCCCAACCTTTTATCGGCCTTGCCTTCAAACTGGAGGTGAGTCTCACTCTGCTCCTTCCCACAGTCATGGAGAGAGCCCAGGTGGTGCTACCAAAACTCACCTACAGCAGACTTTTAACTCACTTTCTACTGTTACTGTCCCTGTATTTAACTTCAATTGAAATTTAACTTCTTTTTAAAAAAAAGGCTTCAACCATAAAATCCACAAGTGCTGCCAATTTGGAACTTCAGGGTGTGTTCTGGACCTCAAGTATTTCCTGGTTTTCTTCGTTAAAACTTGAACATCTGGGGGGTTGTTGGCTTAACTGAAATATTTTCAGGGAAAAATCCTGCACTTGGAAACAATGGGACGTGAGAGAGTCAGAGAGGAAAAAGTGCAGAGATTTAAGCAAATAATTTGTTTGCTACTTAGAGAGCAGCACTTCAGGATTCCTATAGAATATATGGAAAATGGCTGGCCACATTCCATGGTAACGTGTGTCTCTTGGGAAGGTTTGGGAGTGAAAAATTGGTTCAGAAAATTGCCAAATTTCATTGCAGAGCCAAGTGAAAGCTGTTAAAAATCTTTCATTTCCATTAGTAGTGTGGAAACTTACACCACATTTAGTCAGTGCAGCTGGTGCTTGGAATTGGTGCTGCTGATGCCTTGTGCAGGCTGCCCTAGAACAGAGGCTGGACAGAGCTAAAGAATAAAGCAGGGATTTATTCAAAGGATCTCCTCNNTGAGAAATAGAAAAGCTCAAACCTGAGGCATCACTGGTTCCCAGAATGATCAGATTTTGGTGGGTTGTGCTTGCAGGCTGGCAGGTTTGGGCAGCTAACCTACGTCAGGGTGTACCAGGGGATGCTGAGGAAGTCAGATTACATCTACAACACCCGCACGGGGAAGAGGGTCAGGGTGCAGAGACTGGTCCGGATGCACTCGGACAACATGGAGGTGAGTGGATCCCTAGGGTTGGGCTGCCAGCCCCTGGATCACCCTGGGTGGCTCAGCACCCATGGAGGTGAGTGGATCCCTAGGGATGGCATGCCAGCCCCTGGGTCACCCTGGCTGGGTCAGCGCTGCCTGGGCCCCTGGATCACCCTGGATGATGATCCTGAAGCACAGCATGGTCTTTGCTTCTTAACAGCTTTGTTTCTTGTTTGATCCTGAACTAATCCAAGCTGAGCCCTCCCTTTTGTCCTTTGAATAAAGAGGGAGATTTTTAGGGCTTCTTATCCAAGCTGGAAGTTTTTAAGGAACTCAGTGTCAAGCTTTAAAACACAGTGTTTAGGGATCTTCTATGATCCAGGTGGAGTTTGGATGTGAGGGAAAGACAGAATCAATCCTGGAATGGTTTGGGATGGAAGGGACCTTAAGGATCATCCAGCCACAAGGGCAGGGACAACTTCCACTATCCCAGGGTGATCCAAGCCCTGTCCAGCCTGGCCTGGGACACCTGCAGGGATCCAGGGGCAGCCACAGCTTCTCTTATCCCAGTGTTGTCTGAAGAGGAATTTTCCTCCCCTCAGGATGTAAATGAAGTTTATGCTGGGGACATCTGTGCCCTGTTTGGGATCGACTGTGCCAGTGGGGACACGTTCACGGACAAGACCAGCACTGACATCTCCATGGTGAGCCCCCCTTGCCCTGGCTGCCCCAGGCATTGCCAGGCACCAGGATTTTGCTGGAATTTATAATCCCCTTTTCCTTGGCCACACAGGAATCCATCCACGTCCCCGATCCTGTCATTTCTGTGGCTATGAAGCCTTCCAACAAGGTAGGAGCCTTTGGATCAACCTCTTCTCCCTGAGTTCCCTCCCTTTGCTGCTTTGTGATTTTATGGAACAGTCTAAGCACTGTTTGAACGTGTTTTATCCCAAATATCCAAGATTTTATCTCTTGGATAACCCAGGGCTGAGCTGGATGCTGTCACTCAGCCAGAAACATGAAATAAATAATTAACACTTTAATCAAGAGTTTTAAATCTTCCATAAAATAACCCAAAGAGCAGAAATGCTCAGCAGTGGATGGGAAAACTTGAGGCTTTTTTCTTGGAATGACTCATGGATGTTGAGTAAATCTTGGCTTGTGTTTCAGAATGACCTGGATAAATTTTCCAAAGGCCTGGGCCGCTTCACCAGGGAAGATCCCACCTTCAGGATCCACTTTGATGAGGAGAGCAAGGAGACCATTGTCTCTGGCATGGGGGAGCTGCACCTGGAAATCTATGCCCAGGTAATTTGGGAAGCACATCCCATGGATTCTGCTTTTGCCTGCTTTTCCCATCTCCTCTTCCTCCTTCCTTTTCCTTCCAGCTGCTTAGGGAAAAGGTGAACTTTTAAGTCAACTTTTGAAGGTTCTTTCTCTCCAGTGGTTGCATTCTGAAGGCTTCTAAAAGGAGATTTTGCCTGGAATATTTTTAGGATTTGGTACAATCCATAAAAAATGTATTAAACACTACACTTTGCTCTAGCAGCCTTTGCTTAAAATAATTAATAATACCTAATTATAATTAATTTCTACAGAAAAATCCTCTGTTTCTGTGGTTTTAAATGTATCATTCCCTAATAAAAGCTGGTGCAGGGAGAAAGGAGTGGTTACAGGGATTTGTTTCTTTCCAGCTGATGTCTATATTTTAATCTTAACACAAAAAGATGTATCTTAAATATTGACAGAATGAAGAAAAGTGATTTTTGCCTTGAAGAACTTGAATTTTAATAACATAATTAATGCTGTTTCCTTTTCCTGCATCTGAAGCTGCAGGTCTTAAAGAAGTTGATGGGAAATAATTTGTTAATTTAAAAAAAATTACAGAAAGCCCCAAAAATCAATCCAACTCCCAACCAAAAAAGTGATTAATCCTGATGAAGTTACTAAATAATTCCCAATGGGATAACTCTAATCCCTGTGGGTTTTTTCCTGCAGAGAATGGAGAGGGAATATGGTTGTCCTTGCACCATGGGGAAGCCCAAAGTTGCCTTCAGGGAGAACATCTCTGCCCCTGTGCCGTGAGTATTCCTGCTGGGAACTGTTGCATTCATCCCCTTGGAGGCAGAGGAAGTCCCTTTGGAATTCTGGGATCACAAACACCCAGGAAGGTTTAATTTCATGTCTTGTACCATGGTTGGTCCCCACTGCATCACCTGCTCCTCCCAGGTGTGGGAGCTCTGAGCTGTTCCCAGGAGTTCCCAGAGGTGCTCAGGTATTCTCAGGAGGTCCCAGGGGTTTTCAGGTATTCTCAGGTGTCCCCAGAGGTGTCCCCAGGTGTCCCCAGAGGTGCTCAGGAGTTCCCAGAGGTGTCCCCAGAGGTGCTCAGGTATTCTCAGGAGTTCCCAGAGGTTTTCAGGTATTCTCAGGAGTCCCCAGAGGTGCTCAGGTGTCCCCAGAGGTGCTCAGGTGTCCCAGGGATGCTCAGATGTTCCCCGCTCCCGCGGCGCGGCTCTGGGACACTCGGGCCCCGTGCTGGGGGTGCCACAGCAGGGTCACCTCCCAGGGCAGCAGCTCCTGTGGGGCACACACAGCACAGTCAGCAACCCCTGCTGCCCCCCTCCAGCCAGCCAGGAGCTTTCGCATGGAAAACTTGGGAATTAAACCCAAGAGAAGGGCAGTGCAGGGGGTCAGGAGCAGCAGAGCTGCAGCTGGGAGGGAGATCCCTGGATTATTACAGTCAAGAGCTTCTCTTCCCAATTTTCTGTGGTTTTCCTATGAAAACACCTGCTAAGAGCCCAAAATTTTGCTGGAGAGTAGCACAGGATGTAAATGCTGTTCTGGCAGCCAGTTTCTGCTGGGGGTTACTGGGATTGCTGAGGTCTCTGTCCTGGGCCACCAGTGCTGTCCTGGGCCATGGAGGCATCCACAGCCCAGCTGGAATTCAGCTGAGCATCCAGGATGCTCCAGCTGCCCTTCCCTTATCCCTGCCCACTTTGGCACTGGGATCTCTTAAAGGAGAGCTGTGAGGGACCAGTTTTGAACCTCAGCCATTCCCACCAAAGCCCTAAAACAGCTGGAAGCTGCTGCTGTTGTGCCTGGAATGCTGAGACAGGCAGAGATGGGGACCCTGAGCTCACCCTGCAGGATCAGATCTGTGTCTGAGCTGGAGCTCACACAGCTGCAGTCTTAAAACACCCAAAAAAGGCTTTTTAGGAGTAAAATTATTTACCTGGGACACCATTTCGTGGAGTAGGACCAGAAAGTCAAACTGGAGATCTTCATCACTTCTTTTCTGGAAAGACAGGATGAAAAGGGCTGAATTTGGGGATTCTCCCACCTCAGAAAAAGTGATTCAGTTCTCTGTGGTTATCACAAAAATTCCCTGATGGACTTCAGATAAAACTGGCAGCTCCTGATCACAAATTAGGCAGGTGGAGCTCAAGCACTGTAACAAAATTAAAGCTCCTGGTTTGAATTTCTGTGCACTCCAAAACTGCACTGGAGACAGTGAATGTGAAGCTTTAAACTGCTCATTCCTGCCTTACAGAGACCAGACCTGTCAGGAATTCTTTGGGATGGGAACACCTCATTCTAGCAGGTGTCAGTTTAACCCAAACAATCCCAAATAAAATTGTCAAGAGGATAAGGACACTCCAGAGGCCTTTCTGTGAGTGACAGCCAGGGATTCTGAGTGACAAAATAAATCCTGGCCTTTGGAATAGATTCTTCTCCTGTATTTTCAGGGAAAAAGGGACAAAACTAGAGAGATGGCAGCTGGGTTGGTTAGTAATTATTTGTCTCCTTTATCCTTAAGTTTGTTAGAGAAAACTCTTGCTGGTGCACAGCCCTGCAGCAGCTGTGAATTCTCTAAAATGCCATCAGAGGGAGCAAAACATTCACAAATCCTACTCCCACAAGGAATTCCTGTCTTTCCTTCAGACCCAGAACCTCCTGGGAATTCACTGTCTGTTCAGAGGGGCAAAACTTCTGGAGCTTTTGGTTTTCTAAGTACTAAATTCCTCCTGGCTCCTATAGAAAATTGCCTTGAATTTAAAGCTGATAATCACTTTAGGGTTATTTTTAACTCAGAATCTGTTTTCTCTAATAGAACACAGCAAAACTGGGAGGATCTATGGAATTCTGTTAATTTAATTCATTGTCCTTGCCACAACTGCTTAGCTCATGAATACTTGCCAGGGAAAGCCAAGGCCAGGCTGGATGGGCTTGGAGCAGTCTGGGCTGTGGAAGGTGTCCCTGCCCATGCAGGGGGGCAATGGGATGAGGTCCTTCCAACCCAGTCCAGGCTGGAATTCTGTTCCTGCTGTAACTCACCACTTGCTTCACGTGTTTAACTTGGGCAAGGTGGAACTTGGTGTTTTCAGTGGAATTCTGCCAGATCACATAGCCAGAGGCCACCCAGGCCAGCAGGTGGATGGGCTCCAGCTCTGGGGGAATGTTCCCATGGCTGTCTGGAACCAAAACAAACAGTGGATGTTAAAGAGAGCCCTTAACAGAGCATTATCACCTCACACAGGGCTTGCTGCTCAAATCCCTGTCACACAGCCTTCCACCGTGTTGGGAAGAGCTGCTCCATCACCACAGAATTTTTCTCCCACTTCACACAATCCTGCAATGGTTTGGCTTGGAAGGGCCCTTAAATCCCATCCAGTGTCACCCTGCCATGGCAGGGACACCTTCCACTGTCCCAGGCTGCTCCCAGCTCCCTCCAGCCTGGCCTTGGGCACTTTTCCTCCACTTTTTTCTCTTAATAGAAATTCCAGGTCTCAAAGGCAGGGGTTGCTCTGAGGTGAGAGCAGCCCCTCGTTGTCCCTTTGGGGTGTTGGATGTGCTGTGCCAGGACACCCTCAGAGGGAGCAGGAGCAGGTGACAGTGGCAGTGCCAGCTGGTTTTCCAGAACACTCAGAATCAGGAATAAATGCAGTGGCTGTGCTTGCAGACCCCCCAAAAAGAGCAAGGTGAAGGCCTGAGCCTTCTCCCAGCCCTGGCTTGTACCTGGGATATTCTCAGCCACAAGCTCCTTTTCCAGGCTCCTGATCCAATTGTAGAACTCCTTGTCTGCTTCCTCTGTGCTCCTGAGCTCTCCTTGCACTGTGACCTGCACATCTGGAGCGGAGGTTTTGCTGCCCAGGTGATACAGAACCTCAGCAGAGCAGTTCACAGTCCTGTCCTGTGGCAGAGTTAATGATGTGCATTATTATCTGATTGAATATGTGTATAACCAGGGGCATTTGCACTTCTGAAAATGTCATTTTTATGTAGTTGCTGTTTTCTCTGAGTCTGGCCCAGAGAGATTCGTGATTATTTAAGACAAGGTTAAATTCCTGGCATTTCTGTGAATGTTTAAGGGTGGGATTTGCTTTCTGCAGTGATGGAAGGGGCAGTGGTTGGGGTGCAGAATGTCCCTTGTGCTGTTCAGTTGGAGCTGGGTGACTCTGAAATGTCCTTGTCCTCCCTGCAGCATTGCCTGGGGATGTAGTGGAAGGTACCACGTGGGCAGTGGGATCCTTTTGGTTAAAATTCAGCCTTTTTGGGGCCTGATTGGCAGCACAGAAGAATCAGGAGGATGATTCAAAGTATTAAGTGCTGTGTGCACAGAGTGTGTAATTAAACCAGTCTGACTCACCTTGTCCAGGACATCCTCCAGCTCCAGTTCCAGGTAGTACTTGTGCCCCACACCATCGATGTCCTAAAAAAGGGAAAATATTAATAACATTTATTTTGGGAAATGTTGAATGGCTGCATCCTGGACAAAATCAGAGACTCCCAGGATGGTTTGGGTTGGAAGGGACCTTAAATCCCATCCAGTGCCATCCCCTGCCATGGGCAGGGACATCTTCCACTATCCCAGGTTGCTCCAAGTCCCATCCAGCCTGGCCTTGGACACTTCCAGGGATGGGCACTCTGTGCCAGGGCCTCTCCACCCTCATTTCTATCCTTTAACACCTCTGAATTGCCAATTTTGGGCTCCTCTGTGATGCTTTCCAAGAATTTGCTGCTTGGTTAAATACTCCCCTAAGAGCCTTCAGTGCTTCCTTCCATTAATTCCATTTTGCAGGTTGTTATGAACTGGATCATGCCCTGTATTTTTCTGGCTATAAAGAAGGGAGCAGGTGGGATTTGCTGTACCCCTGTTTTGGGAGGGGGTTTGCTGTGCCCCCGCAGTGCCAGGTGTCCCTGCAGACCCAGGGCAGGGCTGAGCTGTGTCCTGGCACCCACAGGAGCACCCAGCACCCTCCTCCTCCTCGGGAGGTTCCTGCTGGCCCGGTGCCGGTGCCGTGCCCTGGGCAGGGCTCCCTCGGCGGTGCTGTCACCACAGCTGACACACGGGGTGTGTCCCACGGCGCTGGCCCGCCTGTGGTGACACCGAGC
>VXBC01001333.1:108080-138271 GCA_013399945.1 Ploceus nigricollis | reverse complement strand
CTGCCCCGCGGGGTGTGCCCCGCGGCGCTGCCCCGCCTGTGGTGACCCGGAGCCCCTGCCAGGACCCCCAGACGGACACGGGCTCTGTCACCCCCGCGGTGACAGTGCCACAACCCCAGAGCAGCTGCGGCTGGGAAGGACCTTTGCACATCACCCAGCCCAGGCGGGGTCACCTGCAGCGGTGACACCGGGAGCTTTGGGATGTCCCCAGAGCGGGACCCTCCACACCTCCCGTGCAGCTGTCCCCGGCTCTGACCGCTCCATGGGAGAAGCCCTTCCCGGNCCTTCCAGCCCAAAGCAGTCTGTGGTTGTCTGACATGCAGAACGGGCATGTTTTCCATAGAAAGCTGTGTTGTGTGACGAGTGACGTTGTACTTGGGGGGTTGTTGGGGTTTAGGTTTGAGTTCACCCACAAGAAGCAGTCGGGAGGAGCAGGCCAGTACGGCAAAGTGATCGGAGTGCTGGAGCCCCTGGAACCAGAGGACTTCACCAAAGTGGAATTCGAGGACAGAACCATTGGCACAAACATTCCCAAGCAGTTCGTGCCTGCTGTGGAAAAGGTACAAACCTTTCTCTGTGATACAGAAAATCCTGATTGCTCTTGTGTTCCTGCAGCACCACCCACATTTGCTGTGCCTGCCTTGTCCCAGCAGAGGAGGCTTTTCCCATTGCTCCAGTGGCAGCAGGATCACAGCTGTGTGGTTTTACTTCATGTCTTGCATTCCTGGGGTTTCCAGTTAATTCAGGAGCTGCTGTTGTCTTTGGTGGTGTGTGCTGGCTCTGTTTCCCTTGTGAGAGCCTTCTGCTCAAGCTGCTTTTTCCTGGCCTCTTCTGCTTCTGGTTGTGGCCCCACAATTCTCCTCCCAACCCCAAAATGTGTAACTTCTTCTGTGACTTCTCTGAGGCCAGTTATAGAGGAAACTGTAATTAAGCTGCATTGAGCACCTCAGTTCCCAAATTCTCTTTCTTTATCTCCTCTGTGACTGCCTCACTGTATAATTTATCACACACAGCTTTAATTAACCTACCAACATCTTGGAATTCCTGTAATAACCTACAATTGTTCCTTCATTTTTCCATGATGCAACACTTAAAGATTTTTGCCAAATCCTGAACAAACCATAGCCTTAAAGGAATCTTGTTCTCCAGGCAAGAGCTCTTTCCACACTGAGCATTCTTTTGGGGTTTGGCCGTGGAATCTGTTCAGAAGGCAAACCCTGAGGCCGTTTTTCCTTGTTCTGTGATTTTTGTTTGTAAAATCAAACTGAGGTGGCAGAGGCTGGCAGTGCAGAGGCTGCAGGTTCCTGCTGGTGACGGGGGTGTCGTTCCCAGGGGTTCCGAGACGCCTGTGAGAAGGGTCTGCTGTCGGGGCACCGCATCTCCGGGGTGCGCTTCGTGCTGGAGGACGGCGCCCACCACATGGTGGACTCCAACGAGATCTCCTTCATCAGGGCAGGAGAGGGAGCCCTGAAACAAGGTACAGGCTCCTCCTTGGGTGGCTTCTGCTGGCTGGTACCCATCCATCCATCCATCCACCTACCCACCCATTCCTTCCCTCCTTCTGTCCATCCTTCTTTCCTTTCATCCATCCCTGCTTCCTTCCATCTATCCCACCCCTTCATCCATCCCCCCATCCATCCCTCCCTTAATCCCCCCAAACCTTTCCCACTTTTATGGAGCAGAACATGTGCAAGAGTTTGTACAATTTGTGAGGGAGGCACAATAATTCCTGTGGCTGTACAAAGGAAATCCTGTTTTCCTAGAATTCAGTACAGCAACACCACCAGTTTCAATCTTATGGGGAAGGAAGAGAACATTTGGCCAGACTGGGCCTTTTTTAGGAAACATTCTTTCACTGAAGGAGAGGTTAAACACTAGAAGGGACTGCCTTGGGAGTGCTGGGGTGACAATCCCTGGAGGTCCTTAGACAATGTGTGGATGTGGCATTTCACTGTAGGGTATAGTGAGCACAGTGCTATCAGCCAAAGCTTGGTCTCGATGACCCTGGAGGTCTTTTCCAACCTGAATGATTCTGTGATTGTGGCTCAGGGAACAAAAGGCCAGGAGCTGGAATTCCATGTGTTGATCATGGTTTTCCCTGGCGTTAACCATAAACCATCTGCTGCTGTGCATGGGAGCAGCTTGCCTTGCACCAGGTTCACCTTTGATGTTGGATTCCCCATTGCATTCTTCCCCCAGCCATGGAGAACGCTGCCGTGCGCATCCTGGAGCCCATCATGGCCGTGGAGGTGGTGGCTCCCGTGGAATTCCAGGGAGCAGTGATAGCCGGGATCAACCGGCGCCACGGCGTCATCACGGGCCAGGACGGCTCCGAGGGCTACTTCACTCTCTATGCTGAGGTCTGTGCTCACTGCTCCTCACCCCTCCTTTCCTATCCCTGTGTTTGATTCCATTGTTTTCCTCAGTTTGTATGGATTCAGTTGTAGGTTGACTCAATTTCAATGTTCCTTCTTTTATCTCCCTCCTAAAAATGATTGGAAAGGATCACTGGGTGTTTTCCTGCTGGGTGAGGGGCTCAGGACAGCCATACCCTGCTTCCCAAATTATCTTTGGAGGAATGTCTGGAGATACCTCAAACCTTGCTGGTTGATTCATCATGGAATTTAGGATATTCCAGTTCCTGATGCACTCAAACTCTCAGATTTTCTTGCTGAAAACACACTGCAAATATAAATTAATTAAAATAACAGATGCTTTACAACAGCAGACTGTTAAATCAGAGCTGTTTACAGACAGCACTGACACTTTATGTCATAATTGGGACTAATTAGCTGACAGCCCAAAAGTGATGGGAAAAACCTCACTTTGAGCAAATATGTTTGGATTTTAGGTGCCACTGAACGATATGTTTGGATATGCCACGGAGCTGAGGTCTTGCACAGAGGTGAGTCCTCCTGGTCCTTTTTGCTAAAACGTGTTTGATTCTGTAAATTTGGGCTCATTGGATCATCCAATCCATGGCAGCTGCAGCAGGGAACGAGATCAGGTCAGACCAGAGCGGTGGAATTGCTGGCCAAACAGTTCTCCTGCACCTGAGGAGTTTTGTTTGGGTGGGATTGCAGAGGATCCCTGGGTGTCACTTCACAGACAGGAGCTGTGTGCCCAGCAGGGTTGCACATGGCCCATCCTCACTTTCTTTTCCCAACTCTGCAGGGAAAAGGGGAATACACCATGGAATACTCCAAATACCACCCCTGTTCAGCCAGCACTCAGGAGGAAATCATCAACAAATACCTGGAAGCAACGGGGAGACTTCCTGCCAAAAAGGGCAAAGCCAAGAGCTGATGGGATTCCTCTGGAGTCCACTGAACAGTTTGTCCCAGTCTTCTCCAACAGCTCACTTTTCCAAGCCATGGAAGCAGCCCAGGCTGGCTGGGTAAGGTGGGCTCCAGTGGGATTTGGACTTGGAATTTTATCATAGAGCCTTTCCTCTGGGGTGGTGTCAGCAGCACCAGGGGATCACCACGGGATTGCTCTGTGTAAATGCTCTTGTAACAAATAGATGTTAAAACACGGCTGATGATTTGTCTTAATCAAGATCTATTAAAATAATTTTATTTTTTACTTGATACATCTTCATTTGGAAATGTTAAACTGAGGTAAGAGCTGCTGGACAGGTACAGGGTGTGAGACATCACTTGGCACGTGGTGCTCCAGCTTCCCTCCAGGGAGCAGATGGAATTTTGCCCTCCAAATCCTTTGGAAATGGCACAGGATCCTCCACAGTCTCAAGGCACTGGGCAAAGCCATCAGTCAGTGCTTGTCACCAAATCCACTTTCAGTGGTGCACAAGGATGGAGCTGAGTTGCCAAGGTTGTTGGGAGGAGCTGCCTCTTCCTAAAGCCAGGAACAAGATGGAATTACTGTGTGGCTTGGAGATGTGGATTTATTGGGTTTGGGGTGTGGATTCATGTATGGGCTTGGCTTTTGGCTCTTGGTTAGAAATCCAAACCAAAGATCCCTTTTCCCAGAATCTCACAATCCAGAGGCTGAGTTGCAGCTGATGTTCAGCTCAGGAATCACTTGACTTTGCTGACTCAAAGGGGTTAGGTGAGAAGATATTCCCATAATTCTGTATTTGTAATTATTCCCAGAATGTCCACGTTGAGTTTTCTTTCCTCCTTCCTCCTCTACTCAGCTGAAAAGTGTTTTTGCAGATTCCAGTAAACAGGGAGTGAGGTTCCAGTTCAAACCCAGCGACATTCCTGGCACAGCACTGGGGTTGCTGCTTCCCAGACAGAAACAAGTGGAGCAGCCAGGCTGCTTCTCCTCTGGAAGGACTGGAAAATGATTTATGGAAACCTTGGGAAAGGATTTGCCGGGGCCTGGAGCTGCTGATGGATCCCAGGCGAGGTGTGGGGTGTCTGTGTGGTGCTGCCTGGGGACAAATCCCTGATTCCTGCACATCCATGGCTTTGTTTTTGGGAATGCTCAACTAGAATTCATTCCCAGAAAAGCCCTGCAGGTTCTCAGACATTTGGAAGTTTTCTAAAACAAGCTAACGTAGCACTTTCCCCAAAATTTGGAGATGTCTGATAAAAGCAGTGTGAACACAGGACAAGAAACAGGGTGGGTATGATTTTATTTGTGTTTCTGGGGTTTATATTTGTATTCCTCAGGTTTATATTTGTGTTTCTGAGGTTTATTTCTACTGATGTGATTTCTATTTCTATTTATGGGGTTTATATTATGTTTAGACCAGTGAATTCCTGGCTGATGAGTTCTGCCAGATGTGCTGGTTCTCCACAAACTGGGAAAAGAAACAAACCCCAAGAATTTTGCTGTATGGTTTGGGGTTTTAGGCTGAAACCTTGGCCTAAAAGCAGCTGGGGGAGACTTTGCCTTAGAATTCCACAGCTTTGCTACTTATCCAGAAGTTCCTATGGAGTTCCTGAACTGCTGTGAGTTTGTGAGCAGCCAGTTCCACCACCCTGGTGCTTGGGAAGTGCCTCATTCTCTATTCCAGCCCTGCAGAGCAGAGGCAAAAACAAGGTAAGGAGACAAAAGCAGAACCCCAGAGTGCCAAATCCATCCTATTTTCTTGGCTTAATTAAAAAAAAAATATTTTAATCACCAGCTTCTTTAAGGAATGTTGGAATTTTGGTCCCTGGTTTCACACTTTTGATGGTGAGAAATGTTTTCTCCCAGCAGGAAAGAAAACACCAGGAGGGTGTGGAATGCTGCTTCCCTGAGTTTATTGGGTTGAGGGGAAAAGCTTCAGTCAGGAAATCAGACTTATTTGTGTAAAATGCTGGAATTTGGGAAGCTGACATCACCCAGCCTAAAAACATCCAGGGAAAGCTGTTGTGTGAAATCCTTGAATTGTTGTTCCCAATTACAGCTCAAGGATTGTGAAAACCACCCCGAGTTACACAGAACAGCCACCCCAGAGCTTCTGTTCCTCAGGAACGTGGTGTTCTTGGGAAGGATTTCATTTATCCTGCCACAAACCTGGCTGGTGGGGAAGAAAGGTGACTTTGGGACAGTTTGGCACATTGCAGTGAGCAGAGGTGGGACAGTGATGGATCTGCTGGGAACCCAGCTGGAGGATTTGGTGGCACAGGACAAAGCCATGACTTTGTGGTGGGACAGGACGTGGCAGGAATGACACAGGAGCTGTTCCCAAACGTGGGGATTCATCCACAAGGAGCCTCCCTGGCTCTGCAGGTTTGATTCGAGGTGACAGAGAAGGTGGAAATTTGGGCTCCAACAGCAGCAGAAAGAAAACCCAGCCTCAACCCTGAGTGATGGCATTTGGTTTATTGGAGATGTAAGTTAAAAATCAGCATGATTCTAGCCCAAAACATGACAAAAAATTAGTAGGCAAATCTCTCTTAGTGACAGATTAACACTTTGCTCATTATTTTTATCCAAATATATTACTTTTGTTTACAAACTCTTAAGTAACAGTTAACTAGTGACATCAAATCAACTGCTGTATGTTCATCTGTGTATATATGGAGTAGCAGAGGGTTCAGGCAGAGCTGCAGAACTTGAATCTCGCAGTTGAAGAAGTGACAGGAATTAATTTTGGCACAGAACAATCAGTGAAACCACTCCCAATCACTGACTTGCATGGAAGGGTGATCCCAGCTCCAGGTCTGTCAACACAAGCATTTGCTGACTGGATCCAAATCCACAAAAGTAAGGATTTCACTTAAAAACTGGCTCCCTTTTCAGCTGAAGGCCCAGCAGCTGATCCAGACTCTGCCCCAGATCCCTTGTCCTCACCGTGGCCCTCGGAAGCACAGAAATGTTTCACTTTCAGAGGCTGCCCAGGGAGCCACGTCAGGCGCATGTGGCAGGAGATGATTTCCTGCAGAAGGGATTGAAACACAGGTCTGATCATCTTAAACACAGATCTGATCATCTTGATGCAGCTCCTGTCCTGCTGCCAGGAGGGGTTGTTCATGTGCACTTCCTTACCTGGGTTGGGATTTCATGCAGTAGCACAGTGTAGTCAAACTCAATAAAATCATCTTTCCTGATCTGGGCAAGTGTAAAAAAGGAAAGAATTATTAGGAACACAGGTTTATATTGTTTAAATGTCTGCTGTGATTTACTGGAGCTCAGGGAAGGAGGTGAGCAGGGCCCCGTGGCTGTGGCTGCAGTGAGATGGGATTTGATCATGGAAAGATGGAATTAGGAGCCCTTCCTGCATGGAATGGTTGAGGAAACCAAGAGCTGTGTGCCTCTGCAGCCTGTCTGCACTGAAACCAGGTGCTAATTAATTGAATTTAACCCTCAGTTAAATCTGAGTATTACATTAACCTCTCCTTCAGAGAGATGCTGAATAGCTGAGGAGCCAAACCTGGATCCTGCTCGTGGATCCCAGCTGGCTGAGGGCTCTGGAAGTGCTGCTGGATGTGCTGCAGGCCTTGGAGCTGCTGCCCAGCCTGGGTTGGTGTCAGGTGTGAGCACAGCCAGGGGCCAGAGGCTGCTGGGCTCTGCTCAGGGGCTCAGGAACTGCAGCCCCTGCAGAAGCCACTCCTGCACATCCAGGTCAGGACAGTTTTCCCAGCAAAACCTGGACAGAGTGCTCGTGCAGAGGTGGAGCAGCTGGTGAGGAGCAGGCCCTGGGACCTGGGGAATCCCCCTGAGAGCAGGGCTCTGTGCTGCCCCTGTCCCTCCTGCCCCACTCACCCACTGCCTCACGGACTTCACTTGGGCCAGGAAGTATCCCAAGGTCTCCGTGGACTTCTCCCACATGATGGAGCTGCTGCCAGCCACAGCCAGAGCCCACACTGGCTCCAGGGCAGGCTCAATGTTGCCATAGCTGTCTGCAGGGCAAGGAGAAAGAGAAAATAATATTAATTCTGGCTGGGCAGCAGAAGAATGATGAACCTCAGAGCAGTTTTGCCTGGCACACCACCATTCCTGCATGGGGCTCCTCCCTCTGATGTGTCACAGGGAGGAAGGAGGGGAATGATGCTGAACCTGCGGTCCCAGGGGAGTATAATGTGTGGCACAGCTGACACCGCCAAGAGAGGGATCCCCATGATGAGGTGAGAAACCCAAAAATCCATGATAATGGGAGTCCTTACCTAGCTGGGAGAAAAGATGGGATTTTTCCAGGATGGAAACATTGTGTTGGTCATCCTCAGTGAATGTCCAGCCGCAGCTGGGGAGGTGTGTGGGTTTGGGCACTTGTTCCTCCTGGAGGACAATCTGCATTGATTTGGCCTAGAAATGGTGTGGAGCTGCTTTTAAACCCAAACCACCCTCACAGGATGGTGCTGAGTGCCAGTGGTAAATCCAGAGGGGCTTTGTTCTCCCAGAAATCCCTGGGGAGGTGGGATTGCTTTGACTGCAGGATGGGCTCGGGGTGCCCCTGTCAGCAATGTGTCTCCTTTTCAAATGCTTGTGTCCTTCATGGCCTTTGAGATAAAGTGAAATACAGGTGAATATTTGGAGGAATATACCTGGAATGTTGTTTGCAGTTATTGGTTTGCTTTGGTGCCTGATCCTTTGGTAAAAACTGTTGTCCTCTTCCTGGATTTCCTTCTTGTCTTTGGTGTGGGAGCATTTGATGCTGACAACAGGACGAGACTTTTCCTTTGGATACAGCACTGTAGCCAGGCAGTTCCCAGCATCTTCCTGTCAAGGGAGAGTTTAAAACTGTTCTTTTTAATCAAGATTTTATTTACCAGCAACTCACTCTTTGTATGAAGCTCTTCAGGGGTTAGGAAAGTGTCAAGAAAGATTTTATTTTTCTTTTTTCCAGGAAAGAGGTTAAAGCCACAAGGCTAAAGGGATTTAACAGAAGGTTTTAATTAATGCTTGTCCTGCTTTCAGGACATGACAACGCTCTAAGTCATCTTGGAAATATGTTTGTGAGAGCTCAAGAAACAACATTAATTGATAACAGGGACTTTTATTGTGCCAGCCTTGAAACAAAAACAATCTAAGGCTTCACAGTAAGTTCTGAAAATCATTTGAATTCCACAAAGTGTGTGTGAAGGAAGAGGGGAGTAAAATGCTGCTGACAGCTGGGGCAGAGTGAATGGAGGGGGGTGGAATTGGAAAGAACATGGAGCTGTCAACTCCTGATTCCCATTTTGGGGTGTGGACAGCAGGAAAATGGGGACCTGAGAGGGGGAATGGGGACCTGGGAGGGGTAACGGGACAGAGAAGGGGAACACAGGGGAACTGTCACACTGTCACCCAGCTTGGCCCACTGCACAGTTCCACTCAGGCCTTTGGTTGCCTCAGTGACTTGAGCAAGAATCCCCTTTGGGACTGAGGCCTGGTGATCACTCAGGTGAGCCTCAGAGCAAAGACAGGCAGGGAGGAGCAGAAAGGTCTTTCCACGGTGGCAGATCCATTTAGGACACAAATGTCCCTGTTTTGGAGCTGCTGGAGTTGATTTAATGCCCAGGGTGAGGAGGGAGAGCAGGAACTCACCCCAGTCCTGTAGTCCTCAGTGCTGAACTGCAGGTAATACTTGTGGCCAGACTCTGGGATGTTCTGGAAGAGAGAAGATGGAGCCAGCAGTGGGATTAAAGCCTTGTGTGCTGCAAGGAGCTCTGAGGAGGGAAGGTCCTTCTGAAATTCCCTGGTTTTGAGTGCAGCATCACTGATTTTTAGTCTTTCTTGGTGTTTAAATACAATTCTGGCTGTTTGCAGGACCCAAAGCAAACCTTTGTGTGTTACTTATCTAACCCTGAGCCTTCCTGTTCCCAGCACACTTTTCCCAGGAAATGTTTAATGGTATAAGGTGAGTGGAGTTTCATACCCACAGCAGATCCTCAGCTCAGCACCTGCCTGTGACACCTACACAGAGCTGGAAAATGCAGGTAAACAATTGCTTTAGTCACTCTATTTTTATAAAATCCCCTCCTGGAGCTTTAGGATGAGGCAAGTCCAGTGTGGAGCCAAATCTCACCATGAAGGAGGTGCAGGAAACAGAGAGGATGAGCTCAGACATTTTGATAATTTCTTTCTTCTCTGCATCCTCCTTCTCCCCTTCTGCCCTTTTTGTAATTGCCTCAAACATTGTCCTCCAAACAGCAGTGGGACACGGGCAGAGTCCCCAAGTGAAAGCTGACTTTCTGAAATGCAGGGTCACCAAAGAAGGAGTGATTGCAATGAAATGAGGTTTAGAAGGGTCTCACCTCATGCAATAACCACATTTAAGTCTAAGGTTCTACCTGTTGTAAAGCCACCCAAGAGGTGTTATTGCTATGGTTTACAACACCCCTAATCTGATTAAATTTGGGGATTTTTACAGTGACCCAGGATTACTCCTGTGTATCATCAGTCCTGCAGGAGAGAGAAGCTGCAATAGTCAGCAGAACTTTTAAAAGAGCACAGAATTCTCTGTTTCTGGGGGTTTTGAAGCAGAGATTCCCTCCTGACTTGCAACAACTCCCCATAGTACTGCTAGTAGCTACTACCACCCTACTACTGCTGCCTAGATAGCTTGCAAATGATGCTGCACAGCTAAAACAAATATTTAGTCTGGTGTGAACACCTGAGGCTTCCTGAGCAGGGAGAAGCTCCATTTGGCATTAAATAATTGTACAAAAGTCTTGGTAGTCCCTAAGGAAAACTTTTATTTCCACTATTTTTCCCCACTCTCATCCCAAAATTCTGTTACCCAATCCCAGAGTGTGGGCTGAGCAGAGCTCAGGGATGTCTGGCAACCCCCAGGGAAGCAGCCAAAGATAAAAGTGTCCAAAAAGAGAAGAAAACAAGTGAGTAATTCATTTTTCCACTCAATATCTGGGTCATGGGATTCTTTTACTTCTGGGCTCCAAAGTACTGCAACTTTCCTGACAGATTTTTAGTCCTGGGAAGGCCAAAACAGCAATTTCAGAGCAGCTTCACAGCAGGTCCCCAAGGAATCAGTTTCCAATCAGTTTCCAATCAGTTTGCACTTCCCTCACTCCCCACAGGCACGGAAAGGGAGGATCCCTCTCTCCCCACCTCCTGAGGAGGTTTCCATCTCTCCCCCTCTGTTTTCCCACCAGGATTTTCCCCCTGGGATCAGTTTTTGCCTGGATCTCTGAGCAGGGAGAAGCTGGGAAAAGGAGTCAGAGAATCCTTGCTGTGGATTCTGCCTTTCCCACCCAACGTGGGGCTCTGCCTGTTGGAAATTAATAGAACATTTCTAATTGATTTCTGGTATCAGGGAGCAGAGCTGTGGTGTTGCTGTTGTGTCCAGGTGAGGATGTGAAATGCCCACCTGGGTATTTGAAAATTGGATTTCCTATTAAATCTTCCAATTTAAGCAAATGTTGCACGAGGTCACCTGGCTTTTCCCTTTCCCCTTCACCTCCCTGCTCCTAAATTGGGATTTCCAGGGCAGCCTGGGATGGGAAACTGCTCCCAAAAGCTTCCCTTTCAATTCTGGGATCTTCAGCTGGCACAAACTAATGCTTCATTATCAAAAGTCTATTTTAAAGTGCAGGACAACAACTCCAGGAGCTGCTGTTTCCTAGATGATCCTCACTCAAGAGAAAATAAGGGACAACAAAAACCATCTGCATCCAACAGCAAGGTAGGGATTATTCCAGGTTTGGCATTTTGTTGCCAGGAAAGAAAGTCTCATTTTACCTGAACTTGGAAGACCTTTCCCATCTAAGAGAGTTCCCAGTCCTGTTTCCAATTACCAGTTTCACCAGCTCATGGGCTAATAAAGTTAGTATTAAATTACAGTGCTCATTATTAAATTCCACTAAAAAATTATCCTGATTTTACGAGATCCAGTAATAGAGTGACCAATAGGAAATTAGCCCACTTTCAAAAATAATTAAAAACCGGACAAACCTAAAAAAATACCCAAATCCCAATATTTCTGCCTCTTGCCTTCACGTAATACAGCAAATTCCTTGCAGGAAATTCTTTTCATTTTTTTCCAGGGGAGGACAGGAAAGAAGGAAGTGCCCACTTTTAGTGCATTTCTCCTCTTGTTTTCACAGAGTGTGCAAAAAGAAAAAAAAAGGGAAATAAACTGCAGATAGTGGTTCCAGGGAGCTCCTACAGCACCCAGCACTGAGGAAACAAGGAGCAATTTCACTTCTCTATAATGAGCCAATTATTTTCCTTCCTGTATGAGGAGACAGGTGGCTGATAGAGGGTGGAAAAACCCCTTTCCCTCCCCACAAATATTCACTTATTCTTCAGCCAGGCACAGGTGCTTATATACAGAAATATTTACATGTAGACATATGCAAAGTGCCCAGGAAATCCAGAAGGAGCATGTGTACTTTTGGAGAGTATAAAATAACAGAGAATTCCTGTCATAGGTGTTTGTAGCAATTTCACAGGAAAACTTCAATATCCCAGGAGCACTTCCATGCTCAGCACTCAATGATCTCTATAACACAAGGGCTGCATTAATTAATGCATCCCAGATATTCCTGGTTGGTTTGGAATATCTTTTTTCAAAGGGGAGATTTAACACTACACCCTCTTACTCAGTTTTAGGAGCTGCACAGGACAAGTGGTGGAAGATCTCCAGATCCTGGAAAGGATCCAGTGGAATCCAGTGCTGCCTTTGGCACCTCACACTGGGAACCCAGAACAAGCAGCCCTTGCTCTCGGGAGCTGCCCAGCAGAATCCAGGATCCAGAATTTGTTCTTCTGGGAACCCAGAACACCCAGCCCTTGCTCTCAGGAGCTGCCCAGCAGCAGGAGCACAGGGCTGGATTTAAATCCCATCCCTCGGCTCTCCAGGAAGGTGATGCATTCCTTCCAGGATCTACAGCCCGGGACAAACATTCCCCAGAAGTTTTTGCCTGATCCTGTACTTTCAGAAAGTGAATAAGCTGTAAAAAAAAAAAATCCCCAAACCTGGAGGAGGAGAAGGACTGTACCCCGAGCACCACCTCGAGCATCCCCGGCACGCTCCCCATGACGGGAAGGCTCTGTCCCCGTAGCTGCTCCTCTCTGGGACTCCTGTCCCGTTCTGCCACCTCAATTCCATGTGATTTTTGGAAGATTAAGGTATATTTTCTGGTGGGAACCGCATCGCCTTTAGATGAAGCTCGTGGTATGAGGGAGGGACTGCGGGACAGCAGCTCCTGAGGAGAGCCAGGGGTCCCACGAGGGACGAGGCTGCGGGACAGCGGTCCGTGAGGAGAGCCAGGGGTCCCTGAGGAAGGAACAGACGGACAGCGGTCCCTGCTGGGACCCGGGTGTCCCTGAGGAAGCAACAGATGGACAGCGGTCCCTGAGGAAGGGGAGAAGGGACAGCGGTCCCTGCGGGGACCCGGCTGTCCCCGACGATGGGGCAGCGGCTCTTGAGGGACGCGGAAGGCGCCCGGTGCTCTGCGTGGGAACGCGCTCAGCTCAGTTACATATAACAATACTAATGTAATAATTACTGTTAATTACACTTTCCCAGCGCCCCTTTACACCCCGCCGGCTCCCCGCTTACCTTCAGCGTAGCCTTGCGGACCTGCCCGAGCGCCCTGAGCCCGCCGAGGGATCCCGCCTGGAAGTTGTGGTACTGCAGGGCCACCCGCGCCGCCGCCGCGGCCGAGCGGCTGCTGGGCTTCAGCCTCTGCGCGGCGAGGCTGCCCCGGGGAAAGACGAGCACGAGGAGCAGCAGGAGGGCGGGCGGTGAGGCACGGAGCCCCGGCAGGGCGCGGAGCCCCGGCATGGTGCGGGCAGCGGCGGGCACTGGGGCGGGCTCGGCTCCGCTCCCGTACAAATAGCGGGGCCCGGCCCGCTGCGCCCGCCCGCCCTCCGCCCGCTGCCAGCGCCCGCCGGAGGGCCCGGCCCGGCGNCCAGGAGGATTTGAGGGGGACTGAGGACTTGGAGGGCAGCCAGGGGGACTTCAGAGGGAGCAGGGGTTTAAGGGGAGCCAGGGGGAATTGAGGGGAGCCAAAGGAGCTTGAGGGGGACCAGGGGTTCTGGAGGGATCAGAGGGATTTGAGGAGTCCTAAGGGGGACTCAGGGGGGATCAGGGGTTCTGAGAGGAGATGAGGAGGGCTGGGTGCCAGGGGGACTTGAAAGATGAGCAGGACCAGGGGTTCTGAGGGGAGGCAGGGACACTGAGGGTCACAGGATTTGTCTGAAGGGAGCCTGCAGCTCGAGCCAGAGGTGCAATCCTGACACAGATCAGAGCAAACACAGGTAATGGTTGGAAAAACGCAGTTAGCTCCTTCTCAGCGTTACCACAACTCAACACCTCCCAAAAGTCCAGACCATGGCACACTTTCCCTGGGACACAGCATAAATATTCCAAATATAATGCACAAGAAGCATTCATCTCTGGGATAAATCTCACTTAGTGAAGTTTTTGGAACCAGTATAGTCATGTCTTGGTAACATGAAGAAAATCGACAGAGAAAGCAGCCAGATTCCCTTAAAATGATGTTTGGGATACAAGTGGGCTTGTTGCCTTGCTCCTCCTGGAAGCATCTCCTTTGGAGAGACTGAATGTGGTAAAATGTAAAAGGCTCAGCACTTCCTGTGTTAAAAAAGCTGATTTTTAATGACCTGCTCGATTACCATCCCAGCAGACAGGGGTTTGTATGTGCAGCTGGGAATCTATTTTTGTGCTCTGCATGAGTATTGGGGCAGGTTTCTGGGCTGGGACCTCAGAGAAGTAAATCAAAACTAAATCAAAACTCTGGTTAAGGACTCAAACTGTCTCCTGTGGAGCTTTAAGTCTGTTTTTATTACTGGAATGCTTTTTCACAGAACTGGAAATTTAGTATTTCTGAGGCTTTCCTAAGTGAGGGAAAGAATTATTACAGTAAAGGTATAATATCATTCTTTATTACAGTTTTTTATATCACCCAGCTAATTTCCCTGAATTTGTTGATTATAATTTTCCTTCCTGAAATAGATTCTGTAATTAACAGTTTGTATCTTTTCATGCCAGGCTGGAGGGGGCTTGGAGCAACCTGGACTAGTGGAAGGTGTCCCTGCCTGGTGCCAAGGCTAGCTGGAGGATGACTTTTTCTTTATTGGGACACGTGCCATGTTTGTCTCCAATATTTTTCTGGAAGAAACCAACATTTTCTCGTTATCCTCGCCGTGGTGGCAGCGCAGATGTCCCTTTTAGACTGAAATCCACAGGCTGATTGCCCTCGGCTGCACCGGGGGCGGTTCGGGCAGTGCCAGCTGTGTCCTGCTGTCCCCTTCCTGCCCTTCCTGCAGCACCCTGGGTGTGGGACGAGCGCCGCGGATCCCGTGGGAGCGCAGGAAGCGCCGATCCATGGAAAGGCGAGCGGGGATGGCCGGTGAGGAACCTTTGCTGCAGGATGTCGGGGAGGGTGGGGCGGGAGCGGCTTCTCCTGCTCACGCTGCTCAGGGAAGGAGTTCAACCCGCCCTGCGCAGGGGTTTCACACTCACAGCTTCGGTGCCTGCGATTGTTGGGGAGTTTCTTAAAAAGAGGTAGAAGCCTCTGAATGCGGCTTTGTCACAAAAAGCCTGCCAGGCTCAGAGCCGAGCCCTGGGACGCTGCCCCCATCCCTGACTTTGGATGGACTTCATTTCCCCTGGCGTTCTCCTCCTTTTCCTGCTGTCCCAGTGACAGGGCAGTTTCCTTCCTCCCGGGGACAGCCCGGAGGCTGTGAGTAACCCAGAGTCAGTGTGACAAGGGCACTGAACGCCTGTGACAAAGCAGGGACAATCCCAGGTCAGTTTCCTACGCTGCTGCAGAGATCATGCTGCCGTTGATCTGAATTTACAAAACAATTTGACTTAGGAAAAACAAAAGTTCAGATGCTGAACAGGTCCAGGTCAAGGCTGGGGCATGTTTGTAAATGTGTACAAGCACAAGGTTTTGTGCTTCCACAACATTTAGGAAATGTATTTATTTTAAGCTCTGAGGGTTTTGGACCCTTAAAAGCTGCAAGTGCATCCTCCAAGAGCTAGGGCTGCTTCAGGCTCTTTGGTGAGGGTGGAATGAAGCTCTGCAGTGTGTCAGAGCTGAACCAAAGGAGCTGAGGTGAATTACCTGACCTGGAGGGATGCATCCACTGCTGGAGTGAGTCCCGAGGATGATCAGAGGGATGGAGCAGCTCTGCTGGGAGGAAAGGCTGGAGAATTGGGATTGCTCAGCCTGGAGAAGCTTTGGGGTGATTTCACTGTGGCCTCATGTGAAGGGGCTACAAGAAGGATGGAGGGGGGACTATTTCCAAGGGATGGAGGGACAGGACACAGGGAATGGCTCCCACTGCCAGAGGACAGGGATGGATGCAATTTGGGAAGGGATTCCAGGCTGGGAGGGTGGGCAGGCCCTTGCACAGGTGCCCAGAGCAGCTGTGGCTGCCCCTGAATCCCTGGCAGTGCCCAAGGCCAGGTTGGACACTGGGGTTGGAGCAGCCTGGGACAGGGGGTGGTGTCCCTGCCATGGCAGGGGTGGGGCTGGGTAGGGTTTAAGGTCCTTTCCAACCCAAACCGTTCCATAATTCCATCATTCTGTATATTCTGGTTAATTAGAATGTGGTGTAGGGAGGTTTTGTCCTTTGCAGTATTTTTCCCTCTCATCCCACATCATTTGCTGCAGCCCCAAAGAGGATGGAGCTGGTGCCAGTTCCAACTCACAGAGCTCCTCCCTGTCCCCTTCTCTGTCCCCTGCAGGAACCAGGACATTCTGGGAAGCTCCTGAGGTGGTTTGCACCACACTTCTGTCACAGCTGACTTGGCCCCTTTGGAACTGGAAACAAGGCTTGGTTCAGGCAGTGGCTCTAAAAAGCATTCTGAGGTTTGCATTTTCCTTTTTCATACACCAAGTGCTTGTTTAGAGGCCAATTGTTCCTAATTAGTTTCATACTTGGAGGTGATTTCTATATCCCCTGTATGCACCAGACCTCACTGGCTCACAATCATTACCAGCTGACTGTAATTTAATACAGTGAATTTGGACAAAATTCACTTGATTTGGTTGTGCAACTTTTCCAGTTTTAACTTCACCATCTTGTTGTAGTTATGAACAAGTTCTGTTATTTGATTTTAACTGATTTGGGATTTATTCTCAATAATTAATCCCAAAAATGTATTTTTAATCAGTCTCCAGATATTTTGCTGGATTAATCAAGAATTGGTCACCTTTTAATGCATTGCTGGGCTGACCTTACCCATAGGAATAAAATATGGGTATTGATTTAGTGAGGAAAATTTATATTGATTTTTTCGAGGAAAATTTGGGTTTGAAGGCTTCTGATCATTTTAAAATCATGAATAGGATTTTTTTAAAATAAATATTTGTATTTTGTGTCAGCAGCAGTTCTGTTACTCCAGGCCCTTGCAAATTGTCTCTCTCCATCTTTCTTGTAGCTCCTTTCAGGTACTGGAAGGCCATAATTAGGTCACTCCAGCACTTGACTTTTAAGGGACAATATTTAAGTCATCCAGGAAGGTCTGGTAACAGCTTCTAGCCAAAACCAAGCTCATTGATGCTGTTTGCATTATTTTGTGTATTTCTATGTTGGGTTTAAAATGTGTGCCAAGGTCCTGTACAATTTAAATGGCACCAGGAAGTTCCTGAGCTCTCTTAGCTGCTGTTGCCACTTCTCCAGTGAATTATCCATCAGCATTTCTGCTGCTGTTGCTTGGAGGCTCCTCCAGCCTGAAGGTTGATGGTGTAAAGTCACCTTTAATGCCCCATTTCATTCAGTTTGGTGTTTTTACTGTATCAAAGCAATACTTTTGCAGTGTTAGACATTCCCACACAGAAAAAACCCCTTGTGAACCCAGTGAAACAGAGAAGCACAGAAACTCCCCAGCACGTCAGCATTTACAGGATCCTCTTTTATTGCACTTCCCCCAATGTTGTTTTACAAGGAAATTGGAATAAATCTGCCATGACCTTATCCCAGGAAAGTGAGAGGACATGGATTATAAACAGGGAGTCAATCATTGCAGATGATCACTGGGATCCTGACGTTGGAGAGAGGCACAGAACATTTGGCAAACCTCTTTAGGATAATTTCCTTTGAATTCTGGAGCTGCTGTGGAACAGACAAACAAATCCCTTCCATGCCCAGTGAGATCCCATCACCCAGAGCCAGGAATAAACATGGGCAGTAAATAATCCCTGTTAATAACCTGAAATCACCGTGTTGCCTTGTGAAACTGTAACAAAAGCATGTGGGATCATGCTCAGGCCTGTTTGAAAACAAACAGTAATTAAAGCAGCCCTTTGGAGCTGAGCTGCTGAGGGGAATATTTGCTTTTTGGAGTGCTTGATGGCTGTCACAGGGGAGCTCAGCTGGGATGTTTGGTTGTTGGACAGCTCTTGCAGCAGTTCTGCCTCTACAGAGATGTTTGGGCAGATCCCTAAAAGATGGGAATCTGAAATGAAGCCTCTACAGCACTGTTCAGATGGAATTCTTGGCAGGTGATGGATGTGGAGGCACAACCCCTCACCCCACAAAACTTTAATTTGTTTGAGGCTAACATTTACTTACCTGATAGCAATAAAAATCCCCTTGTAATGACTTTTTGACACTGATTCTGTAAAGATTCAGTCCCTGTGAAACGAGGGTTGCAACAGCACAATAACTTTGGTTGCACAATGTTTGGAGAAGGCATTAAATATTTGCACAACAAGGGGGTGATGCCTCAGGGATGTTTGAAATCAGGTGAGGACAGCAGAGGGATTCTCACCAAAATTCAGCATTGTCTCAGCAGCCATCCCTCTCTGCAAGGTGACAGTGGCCCCTCAGAGAAGAAGGAATTTTCCGTGTCCTGCTCACTGGATCCCTTCTCTGTGCCCTTTTCCAGGAGCTGGGGATGCTGAGCTCTGAGGTTCCTTTCACCAAAACCCAAAAGGGACAGAAACCCCTGTGGGGACAGCCCTGCACTCTCACTGCTCTGGGCACACCTCAAAGGTGATCCCAACATTATTTATTTCATAATTGTTAACATCTCTTAGGCAAAATAAAACACAAAAATGTTCCTCACTGAGACCTTCCTTGAGTAGCTGGGGATGTTATTTAGAGTGGAAAACAGCTGGAATTTATTGCTAATTCTGTTCTAAGAAGAATTTGTGTTGCAGGGAGATTAATTAACTTAAATGCGGCGTTTTATCTTCGCACACGAATTTTGTACTTAGGTGTTTTAAAGGTTTGCTCAAAGTTAAACACTTACAGCCTGTATTTATGTCAGTAGATACATAATTACTCATGGAATTATTCATTGAACTTGATGATGTTGGAGATCTTTTCCAGCCTTAATGATTCTGGGATTCTATTACCCAATTTTCAGCTCACTCTATAAAATGTGTGATGACAATTCACAGGTTTTCAATTTTACTCTTCTGCAGCATTTCCAGTAACCAGGTGATTGAAGCAGATTGAGCACCCTGACAGCAAGAAAGGCAGGTTGTTCTTCAGGAACCCCTACAATATCAAAGAACAAATCAAAATCCACATTGTGATTTGTTTGTATTGCAAAGTTCATATTTGGTTATTGTAGGCACCACTCCTGGGACTTAAAAATTAACTAGGATTACATTTAGTCTGAGTATTAGATGGACATGGAATTAAAACATCAGAGCAGCTATGTCCAGTTCTTTAAGTAATTAATGTATATACAATCTCATTTCCATACTGATGAATGGATTGGTTTCTCTCATCTCTCATTGATCAGTGAATTATCTCACAATAATCTCGTTTTCTTGGTTGTGATTAGCAATAACTCCTCCTTTGTTCTTTTCTGCATCACTGTGTGTTCCCAGAACTTCTGAGAAAATGATCTTTTTCCCCTGGATTAGTCACGGTGTTTGGACAAACACAGCCTTGTTTCCTCATGAAATGTAGCAGCAGCACTGTGTTTATTTCTCCACAGCCTTAACCAGCAGGAGGATGGGGGAGTCCAACTGAACATTTGGATGAAAAACTCTGGTGGAATAGCAGCTTTTACAAAGTTCAGTGTGGGCAGTGTGGTGCTTTTCATGAGTGTTGGAGTGCCTGACCAGTGTTTATCCTGCACAAACTCCAAGGGACAGGCAAGAGCTGTGAGCTCAGTGTGGCTTTGATCCAGTCAGCAACTGCCCAGAGGACTTCCAAACATGTCAGGCTCAAGGAACAGCTTGTGGAGAACAGGAGAGGGGCACAGTCATTCCCAGCAGCTTTCATTCCCCTTGGAGGCACTACAAGGAGAAAGCTCCTCCACTTTCATCCCTGGGAAAGGGAGGGAGTTGGTGTGATCTGGCAGAGCTCCCCCACCACATCAACAGCCCCATCCCAGGGTTGGAGATCTTTTCCCTGTGCTCACCATTCCCTGTGCTCTACTGGAGGAATGGACCAGAAATGCTGCAATGGGCACTAATGTTTAGTGGTTTTCCTACAGAGTGAGAGTTTTTAGGAGAGACAGCAAATGAAAATGGAAGAGTTTCATGTCTAAATGTCTATTTATTGTCTAAATGGTGGTTCTGGCTTGGAAAATGGGCCTTTGGTGCCTTCAACTGTTCACAGAATCATGGAATTCCAGAGTGGATGGGTTGGAAGGGACCTTAAATCTCTCATTCCCAGCCCCAGCCATGGGCAGGGACACCTTCCACTGTCCCAGGCTGCTCCAGCCTGGCCTGGGACACTTCCAGAGATCCAGGGGCAGCCACAGCTGCTCTGGGAATTCCATCCCAGCCCCTCCTCACCCTCCCAGGGAGGGATTTGGGTTATAATATTTGAGTTTGGCTTAGAATATAAAGCCATGTCCAGGATGGGTTTGTTGATTTTTTTTTTTCCAAAGAAAAAATGCCTTCAGAGTTGTGGAATTTTATTCTTCCAGGTATTGGTGTTACAGAATGTGCTGAAGTATTTGTATGGATGAAATGAATGAAATTATCCCAGATTAAATAATTTGCTGCCAGTTAAGAGCCTGGTGCTATCATTTTTTATTAAATATAGAGCTCTTTAGATTGGTGATGTGTTCACAAACAACACAGTGCCACACCTATATAAATTATAAATATATATGTATTTAGTGAGACAGGTGTAACCCATGATTGAAGTGATATTGTGGTGGATATCATCCACCTTTCCCTCTGAAAGGATTTTTAATTGAGTATTTATTGTCCAAACAAATAGAGAAAGTTTAAGGGAAAATCTTACATAAAGGAAAAAGGGAGAACTTTCCCTTTTTTTTCTGTGTAAGCCATTGCAGAGTTTCCCTGCAGAAAGCTCCAACCTGTATTGACATTTTGGTTTCCCTTTTTTCCCTCATCCTGGCTGCCCTTGATTCCAGAGGAGAACAATGGGAGGGGAGTGAGTGCTGAGGGTGTTTAAAGCACAATCATGGGAAATGCTCCCATCACCACGGGGCCCTTTTCCTTCCCCTGGTGACTCCTCTGGCTGCAGAGCCTGGGGAATTGTTAACCTGGAAAACTCTTGGATTGCAGGGGCACCATTGGATAGGCAGAAGGACACCTCATCCAAGGCCCAGGATCCACTTTCCTGCTGCATTCAGAAGGTGCTGCTGGGGGAATGACACTGATTCTAACAGATCCAAAGGTCAGAGATTTATTTTTAATAAATTGTTTTTCCCAGCCTTCTTAAATCTACTGATCAGCTTTCCATATTTGTAGTGATTGCAGGGTTTGAGAGGCAGCAGATACCTAATTTATACCTAAATTTGATGTAAGTACAAATTGCCATAGCAAGACTCTTAAAAGGGAGGGGAGTGACATTAATATTTCACATGGTTGGGAGAGGAAATGCCTGGCAGTCCCAGGGGAAGAGTCACAGCACCTGTGCTGAACTCACCCAGATTTTTGGCAGGAATGATCTAATTGCTCATTGTGAATGGAACAGAAAACAATTCTGACACAAAGCAAGAGAAGCCTGGCTCAGGAGGTGCCATCACTGCAATCAGAGAAGGTTTCAATGAGCTGGAGAAGGTAATGGAAATAGGTTGTGTGTAAAAAGAAATGTGAGGGGGTAGGAGATCAATACCAAAAATCAAACCAAATCAATTCTTCCTTCTTTTATTTTTGCTGTGTTTCCATCTTTCCATTTGCTGTGCTTCCTTTCCAAAGCAAGGAAGGGACAGGAGTTTAGGACAGTCTGGTTCAGGTGAGTCTTGCTGATAAAGCAACTTGGGTTTCTCTGATCAATCTGCTTAATTAACTAAAAATGCAGAATTGAAGAAGCTGTTGGCTGTTTTTGCATTTTTCTGCAGTTGGCTGCAGGAGACTTTTCTCAGACTATTGGCTGAAGGTTGGGGGTGTCCAGCCTGGAGAAGAGAAAGATCTGGAGAGATTTAACTGGGGCCTTCCAAGACCTAAAGGGGGCCTGAAAGAGCTGGAGAGGGACCTTGGACAAGGACCTGGAGTGCCAGGACAAGGGGGAATGGCTTTGAACTAAAGGAGGAGAGATTTAGATGGGATCTTGGGAAGGAATTCCTCCCTCTGAGGGTGGGGAGGGGCTGGNCCAGGGAATGGCTCCCACTGGGAAAGGGGGGATTGGGCTGGGATCTTGGCAAGGAATTCCTGGCTGGGATGGAATTCCCAGAGCAACTGTGGCTGCCCCTGGATCCCTGGAAGTGTCCAAGGCCAGGCTGGAGCAACCTGGGACAGTGGAAGGTGTCCCTGCCCATGGCAGGGGTGGGGCTGGATGAGTTTTAAGGTCCTTCCATCCCAAACCATTCCATGATTCCAACCCAAAGAGAACCTGGCTATGGAGCCAGCAGTGTCTGGGGGCTAAAGCACCTTCCCAGCTGTTGATCAGAACAGGAATTTCAGACATTTTATCCCTGACTTTTCTTGCTTATCCCATAGCTGAGAGGTGATGGGAACAACCAGCAGGAGCATCCCCAAGCCCTGGGAGGGAGACACTTTGGGAGGGGGACTTTTATAACCATTATTGGCTTTGAGGCTTATCCTGAGCCAACAGAACCAACAATAAATTGTCACTTCAGGGCCAGCATTTAGTGCCAGCTCAGAGAAATGCAGGATGGCTGTGGCAGGTATTAAACACTCAGAATAAACACTGGAGGAGGATCCCAGGGTAACAATGCCTGCTTGCCAAATCTGTTTGCAGAGTGCACAAAGCAACAAGGAAAAGATTGCAACAGCACGAAGCTTTTCTTACAGATCCACTGCAGGCTGCTGCATCAGCAGAGGTGTTTGTTGCTGCTTTTCTTCCAGCCCTAAAGTGGGATTGAGCCAGGCACTGCATCCATGGGGACTGGGATGCTGTGGCTGTAGGATAAACCCCAGACAAGGCCCCCAGGGAGCCAATTATGCTGTTTGGAACCCATTTATTTTTCCTCACTTCCTTGAAGATGTGTGTGGGGAGCAGTGATTCATCCAGGCCCTCTTCCCAGTCCTGTGGGATGTGTGTTTGTTTCCCATTTCCTGGAAGCACTGGGTGTTTGGGGAAGGTTGCTGGGCCACGAGGAGCTGCTGGACACCATCCACAGCCACCATCAGGCATTTTCTGCTGGGTGAAACTCCCTGAGAATCCCAGCCCTTCAGCTTTGCAGGGAAATCACTCTTCCTTTGGGGCACACAGGGTGTGAGGCTGGCTCTGGGAAATATTCCCAGGGAAGAAAGGCTGGGAATGTGCTGACAGCAGCACTGCTCTTTCAGGTGTCAGTGTAAGAAGCTTATAAAAAGCTCCAGTTTTGCTTGCTGAGCAGAAAGTGCAGGGAAATGGGCTGGGAATGTGTGGAGTAGAAGCTGAAATGATGTTGGGACAGCCCGGGCTGGAGGCAGGAATGCTCAGCAGGGAAGGAACAGGCAGCCTTAAATGGAAGAGAAAACTTGAACATGTGAATTCTAGATGAAAAAATAATATAAATCTGATGAATTATGACCAATTTGCAGTGTGACTTTGGTGAAGTGACTTTGGAAAAGAAGGGTTTGGACTCGTGAGGATGCAGATTTGGAACCCCTGACTGTCAGAGCTGTGATCTGAATTTGGTGGTGGCGCCACCTCTCCTCCCCAGCAGCACCAGAGCAGGGCTCAGATGTGCTCGTCCCACCCCTTATCCCCAGTGCATCTGCTGGCTCAATTCCCTGCAATAACCAGATTTTAAGGAGTTCTAAAAGCCCTCATCAGTTGTTTCTCCTCTTTTGGTGGGGATGTAAACTCAGAGGAGCCAAGCAAAACACGGCAGTGGTTACCAGGCTTGGGCAGAGCCCCAGGGGTGCAGTCCCAAAGGAATGAGGGCTCCTTTCCCAGCAGGCTCCAGGTCAGTTGGATCCAGGGAATGCAGCTGGGGGTGCTGGAGCCAAGGCCTGCCCCAAAGCTCTTATTGTTGGCGTGGAACATAAGAAGTGTGAGTTTGTGGTTTGCCAGCAAACTCAGACAAGGAAGCAAACACTCCAGCTGCAGGATGGGATGTTCTTACTTGGCGTGGCTCTCTAAAGCAGGATTTTTATCTGTTCCCTTTCCTGAGTTCAGTTTTCCCTCCCCATTTTCCATTCCCTATCGCTTTCCAGAGCCATGCCCTTGGCACTTGTTGTCAGATGTCAGATATTTGAACTTGGAGTTGTATTTTCTATGAATGCTTTGTGGTTGTGGATCTCAAATTTCCAGGGGAAAAAAAAAAAAAAAAAAAAAAAGCTGTATTTGCCTTCCAGACTTCCAGATAAGAGAAAAAAAGAAAACTTCATTTATTTTCTCTCCAGTTTCTTCTAATCTGGCTTAATCTCCTGGTTACCCTGCAGGGAGTGGTGGAGTCCCCATCTCTGGAAGAGTTTAAAAATCCTGAGGATGTGGTTTAGTGCTGGGTTAACAGCTGGACTGATGGTCCTGGAGGTCTTTTCCAACTTTAGGGATTCTGGGATGATTTAAAAGGACAAAGAACTTGTGTTTCAAAAGGGTTTCAGCTCCTCTGAGTGTAACCAAGGCAGATTCCACAGGAGCTGTCCATGGCCAGGTCAGCGTGGTGGGATTTCCTTCCCCATCCAAGGAGAAATTGGTTTATATGTGCAATTCAGTCATTTAAATATTAATATCATTGGGAATGTTGTTCCCACTGGAAGCAGGGAGGGGTAAGATCCCATGTGGCCTCCCATGTCTCTGGGATCAGTTCCTTGTGCTGGTGGTAAGGGGTGGATGGAATTCAGGATTTGCCTAAATGGAAGAGGTAAATATAGAAATAAACCAAGTTGTGAGGGAAAGGTTCTCCAAGCACAGCACAATTTCCACTAAAACAATCTGAGAACTTGCTTTACTCATTTCTTTCTGCTCAAACCAGGTTATTTTCAAAGAATTCTGTTCTTTTCCTCCTTTTCAAGGACCATGTGGAGCCCAGGACCAGCTCAGACTCAGGTGGTGAAAGCACAGCACCATTTTCCTGCCTTGAGGGAAGAAGGTGAGTCCTGGAGGTCCCCCAGGAAATGACAACATTTCCAAGCCAGGAAAGCTGGAATGACCTTTCCTTGAAACTCTGGGCTAGGAATAATTCCCTTCACATGTCCTGAGTGGGGATGAGCTGGCTGTGGTGGCAGGAAAGGTGAGGGGAATATTTCAGTTACTCACCTGCAGCACTTGTATTTATTCACCTGTCATTCATGGGGAACAACGTGAACCCTCTCATTTCCTTCTCTCAGGCCATGAATAATATTGAGGAAATTGTTTGGACTTGCAAACCACAAGGTGGGGAGGTCAGGGATATAAAAATGTAAAGAATTGTAATCTGTGAGTGAAACTGTGAAATCAAGTGTTGAGCAAGATCCTTCCAAAGGAAACAATATTTTCAGAATTAGATCACAAGTGATTTTTTTTTTTTGCTGTGCAGAATAATTTCTCATTCACTCCTTAAAGGAAATGAAAAAGAAAATTGCATTTCATCTCCCTCTCCAGCCCCTTACTTTAACAAATACTTAGGCAGAATTTCTTGTCCTCTAATTTGAATTAGCAGTTTGTGAAATGGTTTTTTCCTCCCCTCTCCAGCTTGTTTCCAATTCTTTGCCTATAAGGAAATGATTATGCTCCCCCTTTCCCACCCTTTTCTCTTTTCCTCAAAATTAGAGCTTTCTGTAATTTTTTCCCCCATGGTATCACTTTCTTGGGTTATGAAGCAAAGCCTCATACTCAGGGATAAAGCTGGATATGTGGAGATGACTCAGGATTATTGGAATAATTATGATTTTTAATTTTTTGTTTTATTTTAAACAATCTCAACCCAATGAGAATATTTAACATAACCAGGTCAACTACAGGGATAGAATTTACTTGAATTTCCTCAGATCCAAGGCCTGGGAGAGCTGGTGAGAAGGAATTCCACTGAGGGGAGGAATTAATTTGAAAGTGAGGGATCAGGTGTATCAGCAAAGGAATTAAAGCTCAGGGAACAACACTAAATCAAGTTGTTTGCTTGGAAAGTTCTCCAGGCTGCAGCAGAGAGAAGGAAAGAAATCCACCCCACCTCAGCCAGGTCTTGGAAAGTCTCCAGCAGAGTTCAGCCACTTGAGGGCAGAGGAAATGCCTGAGGAGGAGCTGCTGGATGTGCAGAAAATGCTCAGCCTTGGGCAGGAAAAGAGCAGGAGCCTGGCAGGGATCTGCCTTTGGAATGAAGGAACTGAGGGAGAGAACAGAGCTCAGAGGGGCCTGCAGGAGCCTGGAGAGAGGAGGTGGATCCCTGGGCTGTCCCACAGCTGGGTGGTGGGAACAGCCCTGGCTTTGGGGATGATTTCTGTGATTACAGGGATGCCAGGGGGGCACTGCAGCCCTGCCATGGAGGCAGTGGGAGCTGTTCCCTCTCCCATCATTTCCAGCACTCCCTTCTCCAGAGGATGAGGAGCCCTGGTGACAGTGAGCTCTCCTTGGCCTTCAGCCAGGGGAGGGAAGCAGAGCCCTTGTCCAGGGTGGGAACTTCCTTCATTCCCAGGGCACTGAGGCTGGGTGGCACCACCCTCCAGCATTTGATTCAGGATCAGAGCTGCCTCCTGAAATTCCAGGGCTGAGCTATGAAATCCTTCATGTCCTGAAATCCTTCATGTCCATCCTGCTGGAAGAAACAGGAGAGTTTTAAGAAGTTTAAGTGTTTTGAGAATGCATCTTGTCAAAGATGAACTATCCAGGAAATGCTCAGTGGCTCTCAGGCAGCTGTTGTTGTTCAGTATTTCCATCAAATAACCTGGGGATTTTTAGTACTTAGCACTGTTAAGATCCACCAGGAATTTGTGTATCCTGAGGAAAACAGGGACAAAGGGAAGGTTGTGCATGGAGCCAAGTTCAAGTGTTACCCAGAAATTCAGTTATAGTCCCCAAAGCTCTGTTTTAAGAAGATCACAGAATCCCAGACTGGTTTAGGTGGGAAGGGACCTTAAAATCATCTCATCCCACACTTTCCACTGGACCAGGCTGCTCCAAGCCCTGTCCAGCCTGGCCTGGAACATAAAATCCTCCTGGAAGTTCTGCCTTGGCTGAGAAGCTGCAGATCATTCATGGTGCTCCTACACTCTCCTGGGGGTGTTTGCACTCCATTACCTGAGCTGGCTGTTGGAGAAGGAGCCTGGCAGCAGCTGTCCTCGGGAAGAGCTGTGAATTTGGGAAGGATCAGAACAATATTGAACAATACTTAGCACAAGGAGCCATAAACCCACCCTGCTCAGTGCTCGTGGGACTCAGCAGAGCAGGAGCTGTTTGCTGTGGCACAGGATCCCTCCCAACCACAGGAGCTTCCTCAGGCCAGGATCTTTGATCTCAGAGAGATTTATGGGGCAGAAAAGCTTCCTCAGCCTCTTCCCAGCACTTTGAAGGAATCAGACTTGCCTTGGGATGATGCATAAATGCCCAATAACATTTGAGTGAGACAGAGAGGTTTGTAATAACCCATTCCTCAGCACATGGAGGGATTAAAAACGTTTGCATGCCTGTGTGTGACAGATCCTTCATCCTTTGGGGGAGAGAGCATGAGATTTTTCCTTCAGAAAATGGATAATGGGGTAGTGATGGTGGAGTCAATTTAATCATGTGAAACACAGCTCCTGCTTCATTGCAGTTTTGAAGCATCTCCCCAAAGACAGCAACGACTCTGAGCAGCTGAACCCTGAAACTCCTCCTTGTTTCCTGGGAGTGTTTGCTGTCCTGAGTGCTCCCTGCACCTGACTGATCTGTGCAGGGAGGGCAGGCCACGGGCACAAGGGTTTTATGGCCCCCATAAAGTCCTGTACACAGCATTTCCTCCATCTGCTGCTGTTAACCACAGCATTTGGGATCATATGGCACTTTAAGTGCTCTGGTTTATGGGGAGGCAGCAACTGCATCTGTAATAAACATTCTAAAGCCTGAGTTTAAGAGCAATCCACTGTATTTATTTGGGACATAAACACTCACTGCAGTGCATGTGGGAATCAGGGCTGAGCTCACAGGAGCATCCCAGCCACGAGCCTCAGGCACCACAGGGTCACAGCCAAGGTGGAGGTGACTGGGGGCAAGGCAAATATTGGGAATTAGCAAATGGAAAAGTGTCTTTTTCTCCTGTTAAATATTCTGGATGCATGGCTGTAATTTCCTACTCTCTGATAAAGAGCCTGATGTTACACAGAACAAGATAAGCACAACCCCGGGCTCGATTTAGCTTTGCTTCCCAAAGTTATCTGTTTGATCTGTGGATAGGAATTGTCTCCCTGGAATTAGGAAACTCCAGGTGGCTCTGCAAGGTCAATTATCTTTGAGCTCCCTCAAGTGGCAATGAAACCCTGGAGTTTGTCACTGGAACCCTCGAGTTTGTCACAGAAATCCTTGAGTTTGTCACAGAAACCCTCGAGTTTTTTACAAAAACCCTGGAGTTTCTCACTGGAACCCTCGAGTTTGTCACAGAAATCCTTGAGTTTGTCACAGAAACCCTCGAGTTTTTTACAAAAACCCTGGAGTTTCTCACTGGAACCCTCGAGTTTGTCACAGAAATCCTTGAGCTTGTCACTGAAACTCTTGAATTTTTACAGAAACCCTTGAGTTTTTCACTGAAATCCTCGTTTTTTTACAAAAACCCTTGAGCTTGTCACGGAAACTCTCGAATTTTTTACAAAAACCCTTGAGTTTGTCATTGAAATCCTCGAGTTTGTCACTGAAAGTCTCCAATTTGTTGCACAACTGCTTTTCCAACAAAGCCTTGTAATTCAAGACCCTGTTTTTCACAGCCACTGTAGTAAACTGAGATGCTCAGATTTCAAGGAATCTAAACCAGTTTAGAGCAGATGAACATGATTAATTTAATAACACATTTGTCTTTTGGCAGCTCTCTGAACAGACCTGTATCGAGTGAAATGAAGTGATTTATGTCCAAGAGGAGTTTGCAGCTGATTCACAACATGATACCTGCGTGTTTTGAGAGGTTGTTTTGACTTTCTTCCATGGTTCCTTATCAAATTCATGACAGAGTGGCTGGGAAGTGAATGTGTTGTTCAGCATCTCAGGTAAAACTCAGCCCTTTGCTTTCTACACCTTGAAAAGGTAAATAAATCCTTTGGCCTGAATCACAAGTNACAGTGGGATGTGTCCCTGCCATGCCCTTTGATGTCCCTTCCATCCCACACCGTGCTGTGATTCCATGATCCCACGACTTTAACACCCAAAATAAGGACAATGGAGTGATTTCACAAGCTGCTGCATTCCCCTGGATGCTTCTTGCAGCTGCTTGCAGCCTGGCCCTAAAACTCCATTTCCACTCCCATTTCCNCTTGAGTTTGTCACAGAAACCCTCGAGTTTTTTACAAAAACCCTGGAGTTTCTCACTGGAACCCTCGAGTTTGTCACAGAAATCCTTGAGCTTGTCACTGAAACTCTTGAATTTTTACAGAAACTCTTGAGTTTTTCACTGAAATCCTCGTTTTTTTACAAAAACCCTTGAGCTTGTCACGGAAACTCTCGAATTTTTTACAAAAACCCTTGAGTTTGTCATTGAAATCCTCGAGTTTGTCACTGAAAGTCTCCAATTTGTTGCACAACTGCTTTTCCAACAAAGCCTTGTAATTCAAGACCCTGTTTTTCACAGCCACTGTAGTAAACTGAGATGCTCAGATTTCAAGGAATCTAAACCAGTTTAGAGCAGATGAACATGATTAATTTAATAACACATTTGTCTTTTGGCAGCTCTCTGAACAGACCTGTATCGAGTGAAATGAAGTGATTTATGTCCAAGAGGAGTTTGCAGCTGATTCACAACATGATACCTGCGTGTTTTGAGAGGTTGTTTTGACTTTCTTCCATGGTTCCTTATCAAATTCATGACAGAGTGGCTGGGAAGTGAATGTGTTGTTCAGCATCTCAGGTAAAACTCAGCCCTTTGCTTTCTACACCTTGAAAAGGTAAGTAAATCCTTTGGCCTGAATCACAAGTGGTTGTGCCTCATTAAGAGCATATTTTATGCTATTAATTTATATAACTATGTGCCTCATTAAGAGCATACTTTATTCAAAAAGAGCATCTTTTAATCAGAAAGCAATTGATTATCTCCTGCACACAGGATTCAGGTCATTTTTGGTGCAAGAAGGTGACATTTGATGGCAGACTGGAGCTTTTTACAGTAGAAAAGTAGCTTTTCCAAGGCTTTGTCTAATATGGCAAGAACCTTTTGGAGCAAAGAGCTCAAGAGAAATGATTTTGGAGAAGAGAAGCCTTGCAGTGTTTGAAGGGGCTACAGGGAAGCTGGAGAGGGAGTGTTCATCAGGAATGGGAGTGCCAGGACAAGGGGGAATGAGCTCCCACTGCCAGAGGGCAGGGCTGGATGGGATTTGGGGAGTTAGGGATTGTTGCCTGGGAGGGTGGGAGGGGCTGGGGTGGATTCCCAGGGCAGCTGTGGCTGC
>VXBC01001333.1:85674-106478 GCA_013399945.1 Ploceus nigricollis | reverse complement strand
GCTCGTCCTGGGCCTCATGTGCTTCCTGGGATTCGGTGCGGGACGGGCCCGGCGGGCTGCGTGTGGGGGGAGGGTTCGGGTGTGGGGGCCGGGACAGAGCCCTGAGGCGTCCCCTTCTCCCCGCAGGCAGCTACTTCTGCTACGACAACCCGGCCGCTCTGCAAACGCAGGTTCAGCGGGTGAGTCGCTGTCAGAGGGCTTTGAAAAACACGGAGAGCGACCTTTTGTGTGGGCATGGGCTAACGGGACAGCGGGGAAGGGCTTCCCGCTGGCAGAGGGGAGATGGGATTTGGGGAGGAGTTGTTCCCTGGGAGGGTGGGCAGGCCCTGGCACGGGGGGCCCAGAGCAGCTGTGGCTGCCCCCGGATCCCTGGCAGTGCCCAAGGCCATTTGGAGCACCCTGGGATAGTGAGAAGTGTCCCTGGGCTTGGAACAAAATAATTCCTTTCCACCCAACCCATGTAGGAATGGTGTGAATTACAGAAAATGCTGTTTCTGCCTGGTTCTCCCTGCATGCTCCCTCTGTCCCTGCAGCTAGCTCAGGAATAATGGTGTTTTATAACTGCCCTGTGCTGTGTAGGACATGAAGGTGAACACAGCCCAGTTCATGGCCCTCTATGCCTGGTACTCCTGGCCCAACGTGGTGCTCTGCTTCTTTGGAGGCTTCCTGATAGACAGAGTGTTTGGGATCCGGTGAGTGCAGTGCTTGTGTCTCCTGTGTGAGGAATCATGAGCTAGAACTGCAGCTGAGCTTTAGCCTTTACATTATAAAGTTTTTCAGGGTCATAATAAACCTCTTCAGTATTTTTCCCCCACACAGTTTAGGATTTTTGAACAATATAGATGAATTTCCTTTCCTTTATCATTTAAATAAATTTGTTTCAAAATTTTACCACCTTGTACTACCTGGGAATCATTGGGCTGCACAATTTATTACACAGACCTTTTAATTGCCCATTCACCTCCCCGAGTTTCCCTGCTGCAGGTCTAAAATAGTGTTTTGCTGGGGGGAAAGAAAGGGTTCTGGCTGTGCATGAAGTGATTTTGTTTCCTTTGCAGGCTGGGCACTGTAATATTCAGCATCTTTGTGTGTGTTGGGCAGGTGAGTGTGAGGCAGGGGGTGAGGGATGGTCTGGGCCTGCAGTTTGTGTTTAACTTCAGACAGCTGAGAACTGGAATGGGAGAGCCCTGGGCTGTGCTGGGAAAGGGAGCCTTGGAATGTGACTGAAACTGTGGGAAGGAGCCACGTTTTTTGTGTGTTTGGTGTGAAATTGGTTGAGTCTGACACAGTACCAGGTGGGCCAGGCTGGAGATGATGAACAGCAGAGGGAGCAAAGACCAAAAAGAGCAGGGGTTGGATGTGGGAAGGGAAAATCATTTTTGTTCCTGTGTTCAGACAGTTCTGCTTTGTTCCATACCTGAAATGCACATTTATTATCATTTTCCTTTGCTGCTGTGCAGGTGGTGTTTGCTCTGGGAGCACTGTTCAACACGTTCTGGCTGATGGAAGTGGGCAGATTCATTTTTGGGTGAGTCTGGAAGGGCAGATTTGTGCTCTTTGAGGTAAGGCCATCTAGAAAACCACAAAAACTAACCCTAGAAAGCTCTCCTAGAAAAGTGCTGCCACTTGGAGCCAAAACTGGTGCATTCTGAGACCTCTGCAGCTGAGGAATGCAAGATCTCCAGTTCTTTTCCTTGTGTAACTTTAGAAAACCAAAACCAGGACTTTGCAGGTGTTGCTGAATCAAAACCTCTGGAAACACCAATTCTTCTTCAATCACTGCACTTCCATTTCTGAATCTTTGCTGTCTGTTGCCCTGTATGTACAGATTGAGATATATATATATATAGATATAGAAATATATAGATATATATGCACTGAACCTGCCTGTGCTCAGCCAGGCTTCTCTGGGATTCTGCTCCTCCAAGGCCCCTTTTGCTTTTGCTGCTGCATTGGAGGTGCTCTGTTTGTTTTTCCAGGATTGGTGGTGAGTCCCTGGCAGTGGCCCAGAACACCTATGCAGTGAGCTGGTTCAAGGGCAAGGAGCTGAACCTGGTGTTTGGATTGCAGCTCAGCATGGCCAGGATTGTGAGTTGGCACCAGTGCACAGCTGGGGATGGACACAGGGGCTGTGCTCCTCATTTCATGCTCCTCTTGGGGGTTTTTAACCACTGCAGGTGTTTCCCTGCTGGGGCTGGGGGATGTTCACCAGTGGTGGCAGCCATGGATCCTTCTCTGGGGGGAAAAGGAGGGAAAAAGGGGCTTTTTCCTGGTGCCTGTCAGCTGGGAATGCTTTTGATCAAATGCAGTAAATTCAGCTCAGTTTGTGAGCTCTGCCTGTGGGTTTATGCACTTCTCATGAGTGGAAGCTCCTCCAGACCTGGATAAATTTCAGTTTGTGATGTGACATCCTTGTTGCAGTGCTGAATTTGTTACCAGCCCAGCAGGAAACCACTTGGATCCTTTTCCCTGCTCTTCCCTGGGTAGCACTTTAATAATAAACACTCCCTGGAGCTGGGAAATGCTGGGTTCTTCACGTGGCTCTGTTGTGCCTAGGGGAGCACGGTGAACATGAATATTATGGGATGGATCTACTCCAGAGTTCAGGATCTCCTGGGCTATGCTGGTCCCAGCACCCTTGGCCTGGCTCTGCTCATAGGTCAGTGATGTTCTGGGTTGGTGTCACCTGTGTGTGTGTTCATGACTTATTAATCACTGAAAAGCATTTCTTAATCACTTCAGAGCATTTATTGACCACCTAAAAGCAGCACAACTCTGTTTGAGCTTAGGAAGAGAAATTCCAACACTTTCTGTATCATATTCTCATTTTCTCTCAGGTTACTGCAGCTTCTGAAATGCTGTGGCATTTTTGGGGCTGCCAAATTCAAGTTTGTGTCTTGTGGAGGTGAAATATTTCACATCCTCTGAGCAAAGGACAGGCTTGAAAAATTTTCTGAGGAGTGTCAAGGCTTGCCTGTGGTTATCTGATTGTGAAAGGGAAATTTGAACAATTCTGGGGTGTGTTCCCTTCCCTCAGAGCCATGGGCATGGAGATTTTGGTGTTGGGAACAAGGCCAGGTTTGTTTCTGTTCCTGCAAGGGGCAGATGAGGAGCTGAGGGGGGGTGGTGGTGATGTTTTCAATAAAATAAATCCACGTACAAGTCTGTGCTCCAGGGCAGCTGTGTGCCACGTGTCAGGCTTCTGGTTTACACCTGAACCTTTGAGTTGTGCAGCTCTGGAGCCTTAAAGCTGGTGGTAAACTTGGTGTACCTGACATGTCCAACAAAAACTGCTCTCACTGGGCTGGAAAACCAAATTCCTGCTCCAGCTGTCAGCTGACCACGTGGTGTTGCCTTCTTCAGGTGGGGCCACCTGTCTCTTCTCACTGAGCTGTGCTTTAATCCTGGCTTACCTGGACAGGAGAGCAGAGAAGCTGCTTTGTAAAGAGCAGGGGAAAACAGGTGAGTGCTGGGGCTGAGCTGGAGCAGACCCCTCCAGCTGCCCTGCACCAGGCAGGGTTGCATTTCAGCTAATTCAGTGCCTGCTGCTGAACTTTGTCACACTTCTAACCATAATTTTAGCTCATTTTTACATGGAGTTTTAGTTTTAAACACCAGCTCAACAGGCAGGTGCACTGCCACCTGCTTTATTTATAAAAACAAAAGTTTGCACCAATTTGTGCCACTGGTTCTGTGTTTCCTTGGAGCTGGTTTCCTTTAGTAGGGGTGCAGAGCCATGGAGCTCTCCCTGTCAGTGCTGGGATGAGTTCTCCACGTGGGACAGCTCAGGCCAATTACAAATAAACTGAATTTGGATCCAGTGGCATCCCAGGCTGGTTTGGGATGGAAGGGACCTTTAATCCCCAGCCAGGGGTGTGCTTTAGGAGGGATTGGGATCACCTGGATGTTCTCCAATGGGGATGAATCCCAGGTTTGTTTGTCCTGGCTGATGCCATGCTGTGTCTCCCCCTGTGTAGGAGAAGTGATCAAGCTGACAGATGTGAAGGATTTCTCCCTGTCCCTGTGGCTCATCTTTGTCATCTGTGTCTGTTACTACGCTGCAGTTTTCCCTTTCATTGGCCTTGGCAAGTAAGTGCCACTCACTTTTCCAGCCATTCCCTTGGAACTTGGCCAAGCTTTTGACCAAAATGCTTAAAAACTTCCCATTCTTTGGGAATTACTGCTCTGAGTTGTCAGAGCTCAGGAGCATGAGGAATGTTTGATTTCCTGATTAAAACTGGATGCAGGTTTAAAACATGGGGTGGAATTTGGGGTCCTGTAGGATTCCTTCCATATTTACAACCCAATAACATCATGATTTGGGTTAAATGTTGGTTATGGACTTTTTATTAAATTAAATTATGAAATTATTAATTTTTTAAATTAAAATCTGTGGAGTCTGCTAGCAAGCTCCTAAATTAATTACAAATAATTTGGGATATTTATGTCAAGGCTCTGTTTAATATTTTTGTAAATGAGATTCTCATGTCTTTGTCTAACTTAATTTTGATTTCATGTCCTTCAAGTCTGCATTTTTCCTAAGTAATTTTTTTCCTTCCCTCAGGGTTTTCTTTATTGAAAAATTCAGATTTTCCCCTCAAGAAGCCAGTGCCATTAACAGGTACATTGTGGTTGATTGAATAAGGAACCCTGCCAAGTTTTAGGGTGTATTTCTGGGCTCTGGGCAGGTGGGAAGAGATTTGGGATCTCCTGTGAGCTGCATTTAAGGGGAGAAATAATTTCACACGACCCAAGGAATAACTGGGAAATGTGGATGTGTTTTTTTATTAAAAACAGATGCTCACACTGGAAAGAATAAGCTCTGAAGGGTTTCATTTTGGTATTTAGTGATTCTTTTCTGAGTGATAAAAGTAGTTTAATAACAGCATTAAAGGAATTCAGTTTGGGTAGTTTGAGGATGGATTTGTGATGTGGCCAAAGCCCAAAGCAGTAAAACCCCACAAGAAACCCTGAGTCTGTCACTGTTTCCTTGGATGCTGAGCACTGCCATGCCCTCAAACCTTCTGGGAATTCTAAATTCCTGGGATTTTTTAGGGGGGTATTGGAATTAACAAAGGACTCTGGGGGTGTTAAATGTTGAATTTCCCTCTCCTGCAGCATTGTGTACATCATCTCAGCCCCCATGTCCCCAGTGTTTGGCCTGCTGGTGGATAAAGTTGGCAAGAACATCATCTGGGTGCTGTGTGCTGTGCTCACCACACTGGCCTCACACATCATGCTGGCCTTCACCTTCTGGAACCCCTGGATAGCCATGGTAATTCAGTCCCAGTAGAAATAAAGTATCAAATGTTGGTTTCTGGGATTTGGACCTAAATAGAAATAAAATATCAAATATCTGTTTCATAAATATAAAATAAGCAGTGGGGTTGGCACTGAATTATTCTGTGTCTTGTGAGGTGGAAAAGGTTCCTCACTCCATCACTAAATTCCTGTGCCAGGTGCTCACTTTTCTCCTAAAAATTGTTCTTTTCATTTATTTCTGAAGCCTATTACTATTATTCAAACTGCTCACTTTTCTCCTAAAAATCATTCTTTTAGTATATTTTTGAAGCTTATTACTGTTACTGAAACTGCCTGTGATGTGCTGAATGGAACCTCAGTAAAAATCTGCATTATTGAGGGCAGATTTCCTGAAATGTTTGTTTGGAGCTGAAGATTCTGGTGCTCATCAGTGGGGCAGGGATTAAAAACTTTGATTCAAGCATTTTTCCAGTGAGGTGCAGCTCTGGGTGTTCAGTCAGGCTCTTTAATTTAAATTAACAGAGTTTATTTTGGGGCTCATTCCTGGAAGAAAAGTTCCAAGCGTGGATATTTATTTAGAATTTTCTTGCACAAAGTGTTTCTCAAGCTCCTTTATGTCCCTTTTGGGAGAAAGGGAGGGGAATAGATTGATTTTTTTTTGAAATTTAAATTAAGCTTCAGAAATAAATTAAAAGAACAGTTTTTAGGAGAAAAGTGAGCAGTTTGAATAATAGTAATAAGCTTCAGAAATAAATTAAAAGAACAGTTTTTAGAAGACAAGTGAGCACCTGGCACAGGAATTTAGTGATGGAGTGAGGAACCTTTTCCACCTCACAAGACACAGAATAATTCAGTGCCAACCCCACTGCTTATTTTATATTTATGAAACAGATATTTGATATTTTATTTCTATTCAGGTCTAATATCTAAAAAAATATTTTAATTTAAATTGAGGTCTAATATCTAAACCAAAATGTTAACAAGTTGTACCTCCTGCTCTGACCCTGTGTGCTTGTCCCTGTGTCCCCAGAGCCTGCTGGGTGTGGCCTATTCCCTGCTGGCCTGTGCCCTGTGGCCCATGGTGGCCTTTGTTGTCCCTGAGCACCAGCTGGGAACTGCCTATGGCTTGTGAGTACTTCCCTGGGAATGCAGAGCTGGGACAGCCTGGACAGGAGAGGCTGTGGGGTGACCTGGAGGGGGACTGGGATGGAGGGACAGGGCACAGCCAGAGGCAGGGGCAGGGAGGGGTGGGAGATTGGGGATTCCAGTGAAGGGAGCCTGAAAGAGCTGGACAGGGACCTTGGACAAGGAGCTGGAGTGCCAGGACAGGGGAATGGTTCAAACTGAAGGAGGAGAGATTTATTTGGGACATTGGGAATTAGGAATTGCTCCCTGTGAGGCTGAGGAGGGGCTGGGATGGGATTCCCAGAGCAGCTGTGGCTGCCCCTGGATCCCTGGCAGTGCCCAAGGCCGGGCTGGAGCCTGGGACAGTGGGAGGTGTCCCTGCCCGTGGGGCTGGGTGAGCTTTGGGGTCCCTTCCATCCCAAACCATCCCCTGATCCCTGACACTCTGGAACCACTGAATCTGAGCAGAGCCAGCCCACTCCTGGCTCCAGCTGCTCCAGGCTGGGAGCAGGAATTCCTGGCTGCTCTGGGGATGAGGGTTTGGGACAGAGCCTGAGCCTGGGGGGAGGCACAGGAACTTCTGCAAAACCCAGCCCTGACTTCCCCATTCCCAGAAATGGGGACAGTGCAGCTCTCATTGGCTCAGTACCACTGAGGAGCTGTCCCTGAGGAAATGAAAATCCATTTTCCTGGGGAAAGCAATCACTGCTGTTCCTGCTCTGTCCCAGCATGCAGTCCATCCAGAACCTGGGCCTGGCAGTGATTGCCATAGCAGCTGGCATGATCCTGGACACCAGGGGATACCTGTTCCTGGAGGTCTTCTTCAGTGCCTGTGTTTGCTGTGAGTGGAACACGCTGGCAGTGGGCTCAGGGAGCTTCACTGGGCTCTTTGGCTTCATCTTTCCTGGAAAACAGAAACCATTCCTCTTCTAGAGGTGTCAGCTGGGGCAGTGTTGGGATGAACTCACAGCCAGTGAAGTGCTTGGGGTTTCCCTGAAGTGTGAAGAGCTTCAGTGTTTAAAAAATGGAGTGAAAATAGACAAAGAATGCTTTGAAAGTGTAAATTACAAGTTTAAAATTAAAATCCTTTCTGGATTACCACATGCTGTGAGCACAGGGAGATTTACACAAGCAGAAAGCTCCTCTGAGTTAGAGCTACCATGCAGATCTTGGCTGTGGGTTAAACCTGTTCATTTATTGTCACCTAAAACTGTCCCTTTCCTTTTGCAGTGTCACTGATAGCTGTGGTCATGCTGTACTTTGTGAATCACCTCACAGGTGAGTCTTTGCAGCCTCTCCTTACCTCAGTTTCTACTTCTGTAAAATCATTCTTCTGCTTTCTCAGTGCTCTGAGAACTCCTGGGGGGAATTCTGATACCAAAGCCACAAAACCCCAATTTTAAAGGTCTCAGAGTGCTCATTGCTGCTCTTACAGGTGGTGATCTCAACTGGTCTGCAAAGAAAAGGGCAAAACTGCAAAAAGCAGCTGCTTCTGAGTAAGTACAGAGCCAGCAAATGTCAGTGGCCTTGGGAAGTGTTTGTCCTGGGGGGATTAAGCAGATAATTTCTCCAATCTGATTTCTGTTGGATTTATTTTCTTACCTTCAGTCTGTTTTAGGATTTCATATCCTGCCCCCTGTGAGTCAATATTTGAGGTAGCATTATCCAGCTGTCCTTTCCTGGCACTTTTCCTCTCTGCTTTCCTTTATTTCAGTGGCCTCACAACTGAAATGTGGTAGAAAATGTGGTGGTTTGAGCCTAAATCACAGCACTGATGGGATTTAGGATGTGCCAGCCCAGTGTTTGTCACCCTTGTGTAACAATCCCAGGGGTTCTCTGGGGTTTGGGATGCCCAAGGGCAGGGTTTGTCACCCTTGTGTCACAGTTCCAGGGGTTCTGTGGGATCTGGGATGCCCCAGGGCAGGGTTTGCAGTAATTGTTGTCCCCCTGTTTCTTTCAGAAAGGAAAGTTGAGTAGCAAAGCCCATGCCAGGTGGGAGCTCCAGCACCTCCCCAGCTGCCAGAAGCAGAGTTTAGGTTGCTCTGTAGCTCTCTGGAAGATCCACTCACCCCTGGGGGTTCCAGCACTGCCTCAGCTCCTGCTTTGTTTTCACAATGCCAAAATTCCTTTTCCTGCTGGGGTGAGGGCCTGGCTGAGCTCTGCCACCCCACAGACACCTGGGGTGCAGCTGAGCTCAGACCCCCTGTGCTCACAGGGTGGAGCTTTCTGATCCAAAAGCAGTTTTGTGTTCTCACCCAGAGCTCCCAACAGCTCCCTGCTGCTGCTTCTGTCACTGTCTTCATGCAAAAACCACTTTTTAAATGTATTTACAGCTTTGGGTTGGTGTCCTTTCAACACAATGCAAAAAGAGCCACAGATGCTCCAAGGGACTTTTTTTTTTGGTAGATTTCTGAACTCTGAGACTGCTGAGCAGTCTTTTATTGCCTTCTCAATTCTCTTTGTATTGTAATGTTTATTTTAAGGATGAAAGTTTGTTTAATAGGTATAGAAGTTGTTACAGAAGCTCCCTGAGCACCTTGTAATCTGGGAAAAACCAAAAGGTTTCTCTTTCTACTGAAATCTTGGAATGAAATAAAAGGAACCTGCAGAAATCAGCCTCTCTCTTTCTTTACACTGAATTATTGATCCCTGCACAGCTCAGGGTCATTCACCTGATACCCCAAAACACTTCCTAGCTATTAAAACAACAATATAAAAATAGTAAATAATGTTCCAATGGCAACAGTTCCCTGCTTGGCAGGGTTTCCCCTCAGGGCAAACACCTTTTTGCCACTTTTCTTTTGCAGAGCAGAAGAGCAGGAGAGGCTCAGAAGGCAGAATGAAGATGATTTGGCAAAATTGCTGCCAAAAGCTGATGCCTTTAGTTTAAGGAATAAATACCTGTCCAAGCTTGGAGCCCAGGTATCACTAACAGGGGTTCACAGACAATTAAAAATCAGAATAATCAGGGGTTTATTTAAAGAATTTGGCTGGTTTTAACAGCCAGCAGCTGGGATTTGTTCTCAGAAAGAAATCTCCCAATACTTAAAAATCCAGTGAAGGAAAGGAATCAAAGGCTGGCCCACCTCAGAAGCTGAGGAATGTCTTAATTTTATTTTTTTGCAGCTCCCAGCTCATTACTCCTCCTGTTTCTCCACCCTGGCCCACAGAAGTGTGTTGAAATAGCAGCTTGGCCCTGTGGAAAAGCAGGAATACTCTGAATTTCCTGGGCCACAGAGCCCAGCACCAGCAGATGCTCCGTGCTTTGCTGCAAGCCTAGATCCTAGATTTAAAATATTGCCTAAAACTCCTCCTTCCTGGGCAGTGCAGAGATCCTGATGGGGAATTGTGGCTCTGGTGGAACCTCTGAGTACCTGCTCCAGCCTCAATACTCCGTGAGTAGCTGAGCCAGGGGCCAGGATTTGATCTCTGGGTGTGAAATGGGAAAATTCAATCCTTAAATTGCTGGGATGAGCCTGGATGGAGGTGGGGCTTCTCCAGCCTCTCCTCTTGGACACCTTCATTGCTCTGTTTTGTTTTTCTGAGAGAAGAAGGTGAGGAAAAGCTCCCAAGTGAATATTTCAGAGGAATCTCCAGTTCCAGAAGTACAAAAAGTGTTCACCTTGGAATTTATCCCAGGGCAGGAACAGCAATAACCTCTCCAAGCCTGAATAATGTGAAAACCGATTTATTTTTAAGAGTTAATGACTGAAAACTATAAAAAGAGTTAAAGCAAGAACTGAATTTTGCTTCCAGAGGGAAAAGCCTTGAATGCCATGGTGGAACTCATCATTTCCCATCGTTTCAGTGGGAGGCTCTGTGCTGCACAGGGAGTTCCCAGAGCTCCTGCAGAGTGCACTTTGCTTTGGTTTAATTACTCCTCGAGGTAATTGGGTAAATTGTCCCTGAAGTGAGCTGATCTTGCTTTACAGGGCAGGAGCAGGAGGTTTGTGGAGCCCCAGGAATGGGGAATGTTCCTGGGGTGGCTCCAGGGAATCCCCATGTGCCACAAAAAGCTCAGGAGCCTTTGCCACGTGTTTGGCTGCAGAGAGGAGTCTGATAGAATAAAAATGCTGCATTTGATGTAGGATAGTCTTAATTTAATATTTTTAATTGAAGCAGAACTCACAGTCTTAAAGTTGGTTTTAAAAGAGACTTTGCAGTGGGGATTTCTTTGATGTCCCTGGAAAACTCTCATTTTCCTGAAGGAGCTTTTGGGTGAAAGTTCTGGATTCTGAAGGACAATGTGGGAAAGCCAAGCAGCAGCTTGGGACCTCCCTGCCCCCTGGGCTGTGCTGGGTTTTGCTGGTCCTTGCTGGGCTCCTCAGAACCAGCACTGAGGGCTTGGCTTGGCTGCCTGGTTTCCTTGCAGACTTGTGAATTTTGGGTGTTTTTAAATAAAACCTTCCCCTGGACACTGGCACCTGTGGTTTTTGCTCGTTGAGGGTTCTGTTGTTGCCTTTGGGGGTTGCTGGGGACATTTTTTTTTCCCTGAGAAGGGTGGAGAGTTTGGGGGAAGTTTCTCTTTGAGGATCCAAAGGCAAAGCTGCCCCCACTGCTGAGCTGTTGATTTTTTTCTTGGGGAGGGAGAGAATTAAATTGAATTTTGCTCTTCTGCTTCTCTTGAGCTCTGCCACGTTTTGGTGGGAGGAGCTCCTCTGCTGTTCCCTCCAGGCTGGCAGTTCCTGTTTTCCTCTCACTTGCTGAATTCTCTGCACCCCTCAGGATCCTGCTCCAGCCCTGGGGGACAAATTCCCCTGTGAGCTGCAGCCCCTCTGGCTGAGTGTGGGAAAGGGCTTGACCCTCCCTGGGTGGAGATGGACACATTTATTGAAAATACCTCAAAATCAGGGATTTATGGGGCCAGTTTCTCAGATTCTGCTCTGTGCCAGTGCCCCCGGTGGCCGAGGAGCCCTCTGGAAGGAGGGGCAGGGATGGAGTCGGGAATGGGGGGGAAGGGAGGGTTACCCCCAGGAATCCTCCCTTTTCTAGGGATCTCTCACTAGAGGTCAGCACCGCCCCGCTGCTGCCTCGGGGATGTTGGGAAGTCGGGAAATTGGGATTAAAACCTTCCAGGCTGCGGCTGCTGGGGTTTGTTCTGGTGCCTGACTGGCACTGCCCATCCCTGGCACTGCCCAGGGATGCTGGACAGGGCTTGGAGCTCCCTGCCCATGGCTGGCTGATGTTTAAGGTCCTTCCAGCCCAAACCAATCTGGGATTCCACGGAACGGAGTCCAATCTTTGGGAAAAGCACCTCAATCCCCCACTTCTCTTGGACTGAATTTGTTTCCAAGGTGGGTGAAGTCTTGGTGTTCTGTGTCAGGTTTTAGCAGGGGAAGCTCAGATGGACACCAGCAGGAATTCCCCATGGAAAGGGAGCTCAGGGCTTGGCACTGCCCAGGGAGGGTTGGAGTGCCCATCCCTGGAGGTGTCCCAGGAGGGGCTGGAGGTGGCACTCAGAGCTCTGGGCTGGGGACAGGGCGGGGATGGGGCCCAGCTGGGACTCCATGGGCTGGGAGGGCTTTTCCAGCCTCAGGGATCCCGGGATCTGTGGTTGTTCCACGTGTTCCTGAGTGGGCTTGGGGAGCTTTTGGTGGATGAGCTTTGTCTGATCCAGCTGGACCTGACCTTTGGAAGAAAACTCCCTCATTTCTTTGGGATTTGGGGCTGGAACCTCTCTGTTCTTCAAGCCAAAGCTGGGGGCTCCAGGGAGCAGAAGGAAAAAAATTCCTGCTCTGTCTCCCCTGCCCAAGCTGCCGTTCCTGGGATTTTGATTTTGCAGCTGTGGCTCTGTGAACACGGGGCTGCTCCTCAAATGATCCCAATCAACATTAGCCCTTAATTAATGGAGTTGTTTAGGAGTTTACAAAGCTCTGTGTGTGGGCACAGCTGGGAATGGCAGGAGCTGAGCCCTGGTGGAGCTGGCACAGCCCTCATCCCTGCTGGCAGCTGGGATGGGGATGGAATATATAATAATAATCACATCTATTTGATATAATCTATCAAATAAAGCTCAGGGAAGGAGCAGCCTCCTGGCAGCTGGGGGGAAATGCTCATTTAGGGCTGGGGCAAACATCTCAGGTGTCCCCTAAACCCTGATGGAAATTTCCTTCAACTCCAAACTCCAGGACTTTGTTAAAAATCCGACTTTATTCCCAGAATGTCTGCAGGTGAGCATTACATTGATTTCTAATATTATTTGATATTTTTAGATCTGGATTTTGGAAGTTATTTTAGCAGTAGGAACAAATCAGCTTGGATTTGTTGGACCAGAGGAGGTTTTTGGGGTGTTCCTCGTTGCCCATCCTGCATTCCAGACCCCCACGAAGATGAAATCCAGAGCAAACCTTGGCTTCCCAATCTATCAGAAAATGCATTGCTTGGAAGAGCTCCCTACAGCAAATTTCCCAGGATTTTAGATTAAACAAATCCCTGCAAGCAGTTTGTGGTGAGGCTGGAGGTGAATCCCAGCTCAGGAAAGGTGTCAGGAACGATGGATACACACAGGAAAAGGGAGGGAAAGCTGGAGGGGAGAGGTGGCACCCCAGGCTCCATGGAAATCCAGCAGCTCCTCGTTTGCATGGATTGATTTCCCTGCCCATGGGCTCTGACATGGATGCAGTGACAGATAATGGATTGGCTGTAATGCCAATGTTATTTCAGAGCTGACTCCAGGAAAAATCTCTCCCTGGTGCTGCTGGAATTTGGAATTCTGGGCAGGGGAAGCAAATCCAGCCCTTTCCTGTTGTCATGGCTCTAAGTGAGGGATGAGAGCAGAGTGACCTGGCTGGGGCAGGCCATGGCCTGGGGTTGTTCTGGGGTGTTCAGGGCAGCAGGAGGCTGCAGAGGGAGCACATCCCAGGATTTGGGGTGTCCTGGGCTTGGGCCAGAGGCAGGGTTAGCTGGGATGTTGGGCAGGAATCTTCCCTGGGAGGGTGGGGAGGGGCTGGGATGGATTTCCCCAGGGATTCCCCATCCCTGGCAGTGCCCCAGGCCAGGTTGGACCAGCCTGGGACAGTGGGAGGTGTCCCTGCCATGGCAGGGGTGGCACTGGAGGGGCTTTAAGGTCCCTCCAAACCATTCCAGGATTATGGCACTTCCACAATGCCACATCCATCCATTTTTGTGACATTTCTATTCCCATGAATCATTTGAAAGGTGGCAGATGAAGGGCACAATCCACCGACTCAAATTTTTCCCTTTGCACGGAATCATTTTTTCCCTTCTCCTTTCCTCCTGCATTTCCTGCTCTCCCTTTGCCCAGGCTGCTGCTCTGAAGGGTTTGTTCATGAGCTTAACCCAATTACTGCCTCAGGAGCAGAGCCTGATTGCCCTGCACATCCCTTTGATATCCATCACCGGAGTGGTGCCTAACAGAGTTAGCAGCTGGCCTCCCAATAAACCAAGGGGGTTCAGGAGCTCATTCCAGCCAGGAGCACACCCCCGCTGCCCCAGCACTGCCAGGAATGTTTCACATTCCAAAGTGTGGCTTTTCTGGGGGTTCATCTCTGGTTTTGAGGCAGAAAACACAGTTTGGATCCAGTGCAGCAGTTCCAGAACTGCTGGTGTGATCCCTGTCCGGGGTTTTTATGGCCACAGCAGAGATTCCCTGGAGCAGCTCCCTCTGAGGAGCTGCAGGAATCAGGAGCTCAGGGGCACTCCTGGAGCTGCAGGAATTCAGGGGCCTCCATCTGTTTCCCTGGCTGGGAACAAAGCAGGATTTTTGGGATAGCAAAGCTCCCCCAGGGCTGAGCGTGCTCGGGGGATCGTTAGCATGGATCCAGGGATGGAGGGATGGATGGAGCCTTGGATGATGGATGGAGCCTTGTCCTGCCCACAAACAGGGATGTCCAAGCCTTGGGCTCAGGGATCAGTCCCTGGCCTGGCTCAGGCACCTCCCAGGATCCCAGGGCTTGGAAGAGTTTTATGGAATTGTGGAATTACAGGATTGTTAAAGTTGGAAAATATCTTTAAAGTCATCAAGTCCAACTCTCAGCTCAGCAGCTCCGTGTTCCCCTCTAAACCAATCCTCAGGTGTCCTTCCATGGTCTCTGAACAATTCCAGGGGTGGGGACTCCACTGAACTTCCATTTGGTCAGAACTCTCTGGAATTCGTGTGGGTGTTGGTGTAAAAACACAACATAAAAGTTCATTTCAGCCTTTCCTGGTAGGGAAATGTTCCCTGCTCCATTCTTCCCCAGGGGATGGGCACGGCCCCAGGGCTTCCAGAGCTCCAGCAATATTTGGACAATGCTTTCAGGCACAGCTGGGAATGTTGGGATGTCCTGTGCAGGGCCTGGAGCTGGACTTTGGTGCTCCCAGTGGGTCCCTTCCAGCTCAGGGTGTTCCAGGATTCATTTGTCTTTTCAGGGAAACACAAGTGGTGACAAAAGGAGTTTTTTCCTCTACAGATCATCTCTGTATTTAGTGAATTCTTGGGCAATCAAATGGGGGTTTAAATTTCCTTCTGTGCAGCAGAAACCCAGCAGATCCTGTTAGAAACTGCAGATTTCCATGTCCTGGCTGCTGCCCCTCCCTTGGCTCTGGCAGGGACAGAACTGGGGCAGGCTTGAAATTCCTCACCTGGCCCTGGGACAATCCCCCTGGATCTGACCCATCCTCAGTGGGAAATGACCTTTCCCAGGAGAACCTTGCAGAAGGGGATCTGATGCTGCAGTGGGTGCAGGTTCCAGCTCTGAGCCAGGCTGAATCCAGAGGAAAATCATTATTCCAGTTCCTCCTTCAGCAGCTCCTGGGGCTGGGGATGAATTAATGGCAGCCTGGCATCATTAGCTATTAATGGGCTCCCTCTGATTTATTTTTCCTGGCAGCCTCCCCTGCTCCATGCATCATTCCCAACCACCCCATTTCCCTGCTGGCTGCTCAGCCAGGGCCTGGAGCCAGCTGCAGGGATCTCCCATCCTTCTGAAGGGTGACTGCTGGGATGTCACCCCACAGCCTCCTGGTGCCACCTGCGCTGTCCCAGAGCAGCTCCTGCTCCCCAGCTGCTGTTCCCCAGCCCTTTGGGGTTTGTGTCATCACAAACCTCCTCCCCAGCTCTTTTATTTCTGAAATAAGAAGTGGGTCCCAGGGAATTGTGCTGTGGGATATTAAAGTCAGTATTTATTTGTGAGAGTTGCTTTGGGGGGGGCCTAATTGGAGCAGCTTTTCTGCTCAGGCTGCAGAACGGGGCAATAAAAATCAGAGATTGATGGTTATGAGCAGATTAAATGGGCATCAAAGTTATAAATTACAGCCCTGCCCGAGCTGGGATTGGCCACCAGAGATGCTGCTAAGTGCCAGTGCTGTTTAATGAGCTCGTTTATTTGCAGGCCTCCAACTGCATCAACTTGGGGAGTTTATTGAAAGTGTGTTTAAAATAACAGCGTGTGTCAGGAGTGCTGGCATGGCTGTGCTGGCTGGGTCAGAGAGCCCAGGGGGAAAAGCAGGAGCTGGAAACAGAAATTTGGATTTCCAAGGGAAGTCTGAGGGCTTGGGGAGCGTGAGGGATTTATCCTGTGGTTCTGCACTGCTGGGTTTTGTTTCCTTTTGGTTTTTGGTCATTTCAGTGCAAACACGAGGCCTCAGCGTGTCCAGTGTCAGAAATATTGGATGTGGTTGTGGTGAAACGTTCCAGAGGGAAAAGCAGGAGTTGAAAACAGAAATTTGGATTTCTAAGGGCAGTCTGAGGGCTTGAAGAGCGGGAGGGATCCCGTCCTGTGGTTCTGCACTGCTGGAGTTTTGTTTCCTTCTTGGTTTTGGTCTCGATGTGCCAGGTGTCAGAAATTCTGGGTAGGGTTTGTATTTGCTGGGTCAGATATCCCAGAGGGAAAAGCAGGAGTTGGAAGCAGAGATTTGGATTTCCAAGGGCAGCCTGAGAGCTTGAGGGGCAGGAGGGGCTCTGTCCCTGGGTTCTACACTGCTGGAATTTTGGGTTCTCCTGTTTTTTTGGTTTTTTGGGTTCTCCTCATTTCACTGTAAACACGAGGCCTCACTCTGCCAGGTGTCAGGAATATTGGGTGTGGGTTGTGCTCAGGTATTCCAGGGGGAAAAGCAGGAGCTGGAAGCAGAGATTTGGATTTCCAGGGCAGTCTGAGAGCTTGAGGAGTGTGAGGGATCCCATCCTGTGGCTCTCCACTGCTGGAGTTTTGGTTTCTCCTGGTTTTTGGTCATTTCCCCAAAAGCACAGGGACTCCACGTGCAGCAGGTGCAGATGTGTGGGGGCTGTGCTGGGTGACCTGGTTTTCCATGGAAATGAAATATTTCCATTCCCAGGGCTCGTGGGGGGACCTCAGCAGCACAACCAGAGCTGGGGAAGCTCATGGAGCCCTGTGGGACTGCTTGGATGAAGTTTAAATGTTGTTTTTTCCCTGTGGGAGGCTGCCCCTGGTGACTCCAGAGCTTCCCCCTCTGCTCATGAAAGGAGAGGGAATGGAGAGCTCTGTAAATGGCAGGAAAAGGGAATATCCTGGTGCTGTTTGCTCACAGCTGGTCTGGCACGGCCCGAAATTCAGAAGCACAATATTCACATCATGGAGATCTGATGGAAGCAGCACTGGGAGAATTTTGTTAGGTTGTTCCCAAGCTCCAGAGCTGAAAACTCACAGAGAAAGGCTGGAATTCAGGCTGCTCCTAGAGGAGAATCAATTCCATTTCCTGACCTGCTGAGGGAGATTTATAACTGGGGGAGAAGCTGAACTGTGAATTCAGCTCAGGGCAGGGTTGTGGCATCCAAAGCTCCCCACTGCCTCCTGTCCCCGGCCATCCTTTGTTCAAATCCTTTGTTTTACCCCAAAGAGCCCCTTTTTTCCTCCTCCATTAAAAAGTTGGGTTTTTTTCCTGGTGGCTGCGTTTCCCCCTGATGAAACCTTCAGCTCTGGGGAGGGAGGATTTGGGGTCCTGGGGCTCCTCCTCCTGCATCAGCCCTGGGGTGCTCTGCCCTGGCCCTGGGACAGCGAGGGGCCCCTGCAAGGGGAGGAAATGTCATTGGAAGTGGGATTTTAAAATGGTATTATTTAAAGTGGTGTTAGTTAAGGTGCTGTTACTTTAGGTGATGCTTTTTGAAGTGATATTATTTAAAGTGTTTTTTTTTGGAGTGACTTTTTTTTGGAGGACATTTTTTTGGAGTGGCTTTTTTGGAGTGATCATTTTTTCTGGTGGGATTTTTTTGGGGAGTGATTTTTTTGGGGAGTGATTTTTTTGAGCGATTTTTTTTAAGGGATTTTTTTTGGAGTGATTTTTTTTTTTGAAGTGATGTTATTTAAGGGGATATTATTGAGAGTGATATCATTTTAAGGTGGTGTTACTTAAGGTGATATTATTTAACGTGATATTTTTTGAAGTGATAATATTTAAAGTGGTGTTAAAGTGATATTATTTAAAGTGTTGTTATTTAAGGTGATGTTATTTGAAGTGCTGTTATTTAAAGTGATATTATTTAAAATGCTGTTATTTAAAGTGTTGTTATTTAAGGTGATGTTATTTGAACTGGTGTTATTTAAAGTGATATTATTTGAAGTGTTGTTATTTAAGGTGATATTATTTAAAGTGCTGTTATTTAAAGTGCTGTTATTTAAGGTGATATTATTTAAAGTGCTGTTATTTCCAGTGGCTGTTTATGGACTCCCAGCCCCTCGTGCCCTCGTTTTATTGGGGTGGGAAGGAGGTGCCCAGAGCCTCCCTGGGCTGTGGGAGAACCCAATTCTGCCCTGGATAATGGGATTGTGGAATGGTTCAGGGTGGAAAAACCCTCCCAGGTCACCCAGTCCAGGCGTGCCCAGCTCTGCCAAGGCCACCCCTGCCCTGTCCCCAGGTGCCACCTGCCCAGGGCTGTGAAAGGGCACCTGAGCCCTGGCCCAGCTCCCTCAGCCCCTCCAGCTCTGTTTTCTCCTGCTTTAGCTGCACCTTCACCTCCCAGCCCTGGTGGAAAATAAATTCCATTTCAGCCCCTGAGGGCATCAATTCCATGCAATAATGGCAGCTGCAGCTTTTAACAAAAATGTGGGGTTTTCCTGAGGAAATGAGGTGAACTCTTTGGCACAGGGCAGAGCTGGAGGATTTTTTTTTCTGTGTTTCCATGTAAGGGCCACTCCTGGAAGACCTGAGGAATGTCTGAGGAGGAGCCATTCCCACCTGGGGAATAGAGGCAGGAAGGAGTTCAGGGGGCAGGAATTCTGTCCTTGCCCGGAGCTGTGGCTGCCAAATCCCTGGAAGTGTCCCAGGTCAGGCTGGATGGGGAAGGTGTCCCTGCCCAGGGGATGGGATGGGCTCTGAGATCCCAAACCATTCCATAATTATGTGATTCCTCTCTGCTGAAAAAAACCAGGAATTAGTGTGGCCTGAAGCCTGGGCTGAGGGCTGCTCCCTCTGGAGAAGGGAATGCTGCTCCAGCAGCAGCAGCTTCCTGGGAGCACTGGAAGAGCAGCCCCAGCTCACATCCGAGGGAAATAAAGCACGGGAATGATCCCAATAAATTACAATAATTGTGCCTGGCAGCATGTGGTAATTTAAAATGGATTAATCTAACAAGGCTTAAAGAGGAATAAATAATAAACATCTCCAAGCAGTGGGAACCCTGCTCTCCCTCATCCTGCCTGGATATTAATTACTGCTCATAAACTGCTGCAGAAATCGGTCTGGGAGGAGAAGGAAGGAGGAATTGAGCACAAGGAACGGGGCAGAGCCAGGGGGACATTCCCAGCATCCCTGAGAAGTGGGAATGTGCTGCCTCCATCCCATGGGGGGGTGGGGAGCAGCTTTGAGGTGGGGGCTGGGCTCTGGGGGCTCGGGCTGGGGTTTGTCCCTCATTTCCTGGCTGCTCTGGAAATGAGGAACATTTCCAGGGCTGGAGCTGGGATTCTCCCATGGATAAAGGATGGAGCGCGGGTGGTGCTGGGCACCTCCTCATGCGGGGAGCTGAGATCCCAGGGTCTCCTCCTGGCACATAAATCCCGGAGCAAACCTTCCCCAGCTGGGGAGGGAGGGGAAGGCAGGCTCCAGGGCTGGGTGTGTGTTTTCCTGTGCCCTCATCCCTGGGCTTGGGAATGTTCCCCTGGCATTCCGTGCTGATCCAAGGAAAAAGCAGCGCTGGCAGCCCTTCCCTTTCCTTTCCCTTCCCATTCCCGCTGTCCCAGCAGGGCTGGGGGATTTGGGGCAGCTCTGCAGCCTGCTCAATGGGATGTGTTCCACCCTCCACCTGCTGCTCCCTCTGCTCCGTTCCTGCCCTTGGATTGGGATTCCTGCCCCTGGAATTGTCTGGGCAGGTCAGGATCCCGTCCGGGAGCTTTGGCTCATGCCCGGGGCTCTGCTGTGCTGGGATCTCCACAGTAACGAGCAGGGGGATGTGGTGCCTGGGGTTTTATCCTGCTGGAAATCTCGGGGCTGGCTGAGATTTGTCTTCATCCCTGCCCACGGCTCCTCTCGAGCTTTGGGAGCTCGGAGCTTTGGCTGCCGGGGGTTGCTGCTCCTCCTCGGGGTGTGGATCCAGCCGGGAGCAGCCTGGGATGCTCTGGGAATGTTGGGAGCACGTGGATTTCTTGTTTGCCAGCAAGAACAGGGTCCTGCCTGCAAACCACGGGTGGTGAAACGGAGCAAACCCTGATTTCTGCGCGGGAAATCCAGGACTGAAGAGCGGGGTTATCCCGGGGGGTGTGCGGTGCGCTGGGGTAGCGTTATCCGGGATGTGGGAAGGAATTCCTGCCTGGGATGGATTCCCAGAGCAGCTGTGGCTGCCCCTGGATCCCTGGCGGTGCCCAAGGCCGGGCTGGGGCAGCCGGGACAGGGGAAGGGTCCCTGCGTGGCTGCGGGAGCTCCACGGTCCCTTCACGGTCTTTGGGGCTGGTTTGGGGTCGTGCTGCCCCAGGGGTGGCTCCCTGCAGGTCTCTGCTCTGCTGTGCCACTCCCCTGAATAATCTCAGTAATTAATTAGTTTATTAGCCTGGTTAGGTGTCATAATAGACAGAGACACGTGGGGTTTTTAATGCAGAGTAGGTGAATTTTTATTTGCAGAGTTCGTTTTTCTATGGTATTAGAAGGTACTGTGTGTGACTTTAATTAAGTTAGTTAATTAGTGAAGCTCAACTTATTGGCTGGTAATGACTAATGTATGTGTTCATCACGTTTTTCTCTTTTTAGATAGTTTACATTTTTTGTCTTTTGTGGAGGGAGTGTTTTACACGGGTGGAATCTTCTTTGTAGACGTGAGCTGGTTTTCCACAAGAACAGATTTTTATATAAACTGATTCTTATCCTTGTAAAATTTTTAATGGGAATTTAACAGGTTAACTTAGTTAGAACAGCAAGGCTTGAACTGTGCTTTCCAAAGCTTTTAAATTGTATTTTTATTTGAAGATCAGCTTCTCCTGCTCCTTCCAAACCCCAATCTGGAAAATTTCGCTGTTGGAAACGTGGAGATTTTC
>VXBC01001333.1:62438-80984 GCA_013399945.1 Ploceus nigricollis | reverse complement strand
TATTTTTAAATTTATTTTTAAATTTATTTTTAAATTTATTATATAAAACCCATTTTGAAATTATGGGGTTTTCAGGCAAAAATATGGGAAAAGGGACGACAGCTCTTTACTAGAATGTATATAATGAGGAAAACAAGCAGCAGCTGAGGAAAACAATCCCATTAACAACCCCAAAAGCCTTTCCCACCCTTCGGGCCATTCCCCCTCGGGTGTAGCTGTGGGAACAGCGGGATGTCCGGGTGGATGTGGGGTTTGGGTTAAAGTGGAACAAAAACCCCAAAGCAGCAGCAGGAAGCACCTTGAGCAGGGAGAAGTGGAGGAGAGAGGGATTTTTGGGTTTTCCTCGGCTCTCACCTGTCCCGTGCGATGTCCTGGGGGTGGCAGCGGCAGCCGGGAGAGGGGGCAGGGATTGGGGTCCCGGATTTGCCCTAAACACCGAGCCCAGGGTGAGGGGGCAGGGATTGGGGTCCTGGGTGTCCCCTGAGGCACCGAGCTGAGGGTCAGGGTCCCTCTGGAGAAAGGGATTAGGGATTGGGGTCCCGCGTTCCCCCCGAGCTGAGGGTGAGGGGGCAGGGATTGGGGTCCTGGGTGTTCCCTAAAGCACCGAGCAGAGGGTGAGGGTGCCCCCGGAGAGGAGTTGGGGATTGGGGTCCTGGATTTCCCATAAAGCACTGAGCAGAGGGTCAGAGGGATTGGGGTCCTGGGATTCCCCCAAGCACAGGGATTTGGGGTCAGATATTGGGGTCAAGGATTGGGGTCCCAAGTTTCCCACGAGCACAGGGTGAGGGGTCAGGGTTTGGGGTCAGGGTTTGGGTCCCGGGTGTCCCCCCGAGCACAGGGTGAGGGGTCAGGGACTGGGGTCAGGGTTTGGGGTCAGGGTTTGGGTCCCGGGTGTCCCCCCAAGCACAGGGTGGGGGTCCCTGGCAGTGAGGTCAGGGTGACAGGACCCCAGTTCCTGGAGCACAGACTCACCGCGGCAGGAGGAGCAGTGAGGGACGGAGCTCTGGTGGCAGCGAAGTGTCCCCGCAGCAGCCCGGCCCCAAAGCCATCCCTGTCCCCTCCCTGATCCCCAGGGGACCAAGGGCAGCCCTGAGCCCAGCCCAGATCCCTGGAACTCCCAGGCACCGAGCTCAGCCCTGGATAAAACCCCACCAAATGCCCATCCCCAGCACGGCTGGTGTCCCCTGAGCACCTTCATTCCCTCTCTGAGGAGCAAAAGGGAGCAAAATCCCTGGGAGAAAGAAATAAAAAAAATAAAAAAAGGGAAAAAAGGTAACCTTCCACAGCTGTGGGGGTTTGCACAGGTGGGATCGGGTTTCCCTGGGCGTGGAGGAAAGAGCAGCACCAAAATGAGCACCAAAAAAAGGAGAGCAGCACCTCATCCAAGTTAAGAGATAAAGGACTGAGGCAGCCACCCAAATGTCCTCTGATACAGGAATTAATTTGTTATTTAGCTTTTGTTTTACACCAATAATGCAGCACCAAAGGAGAGCAGCACCTCATTTAAATTAAGATGTAAAGTATTGAAGAAGCCACCCAAATGACCTCTGATACAGGAATTAATTTGTTATTTAGCTTTTGTTTTACACCAATAATGCAGCACCAAAGGAGAGCAGCACCTCATTTAAATTAAATACAAGGTACTGAAGAGGCCACCCAAATGTCCTCTGATACAGGAATTAATTTGTTATTTACCAGTGCTTTTGAACCATCCCTGGTGGTGTCTGCCCAGCACCAGCCCCCTTTTAATGCAGCCCCATCCCCAGCTCGCTCTGAGCAGAATAAAATGTTTATTTTGAAATAATAAACCATTTAAATCCTGGCAATATTTGGTACAAGCACAGGTTACCTCTGGTTTGGTGTCTGTGGTCTACCAGTTTCAAAAGCAGATCATTCCTGCCCTGGCTGTCACAGGATTTTTGTCCTCTGTGCTTGGCTGGGGGGTGGTTTTGGTGTCCTCGTGGCTTTTATCAAACCCCACAAGTGCTGATTCCATCTCGGATTTGGCCTCAGTAATCCAGGCTTGGCAGGCCAGGCTGCTGGGGAAAGCATAACGCAGTTCTCAGAATGAAAATAACACCAGGCAAGAACCAAATGATCCCCAAATGATCCCCAAAACGCAGCCAGGGCTCCCTCAGGGAGCAGTGTTTGCACTGGGAAGGGGCAGATCCCTCTGGGAACAGTGGAGGTGGCAGAAAATCAGGAATTTCCTGGATCACGTGCCAATGGCTCATTTTAAGCCGGGTTTAAGTGCTGGGTGCTCTGAGCTGGGCCGGGGGTGTGGATTTGGAGGAGCAGAGCTGGGAGCAGCTCCAGACCCAAACTGGGGGCTCCTGTCTGCCCAGAACTTTATTTTCTGGAGACTGGGAAGGCAAAAATCAGCATTGCAGAGTAAATGTGGGGGGCTGGGGCTTTCACGGGGCTTTGGGGTCAAATTCTGCTGAGTGTCCCAGAACGGTGGAACATCCTGGGCTGGAAGGGATCCACAAGGACCCAGTGCAGGATCTGCCATGGGGAATGCAGGAGAATCCCCCCTGCTCCTTATTTTTGGGGGCTTCCATGCCCTGAATGCTGTCCTGAATTTCTGGAGGAATTCCCCCAGATCCCACCCAGGCTCATCCATTAGTGAGAATTCCCAGTTTTCCTTTGTTTAGACTGATGCAATCTCTGGAATGTTATAAATCAGGAGAGACCATTTATCTTTTTCCCCAGGCACCACTCATGATTAATTAAATCCCATAATTAACTGGAGCAAGCCCACGAGGAACAGCAGGAGCACCATTCCTGGACAATGGGAAGAGCATTTCCCCCTGGATTTGCATCCTGAGGGCTGAGCAGGAGTAAAAAAAAAATCTATTCTTTTGCTATTTGCTCTCCAAAATAAAGATTTCATGTTTAAATACGATGTTTAATTTTTCTAGATGAATTCTTGTTGGTTTTCCTAAAGCACCAGAGCCAATGGATACACTCAATTTTTCCAGGGATTTTTCTCTCAACAGCACCAAAACCCCCAAATATTTTATGAATGAACCATGAGCAATCCCCTCCAGATAATCCCTCACATTGCCTCACAAATCTTTGGAGTTTCAGCTCCTGTAATCCCTCTGCTCCTGGAGGAAAAGGCTGGAAAGGGCATTTAAAACAACTTGAGCCATGTCCATAGGAAGCAGGCTGGGATTTGGGAGTTTTTCCATTCTTTCCTCCTTCAGGCTGATGGATGCAATGCCTGGATTTGATTTAAGCTCTGTGGCAGTCGGGATTGGGCTTTAAGGCAGCAAGGGCAGCTCCCCCTGGAAAGAAAAATGGATTTTCCAAGAGTTCCACTCATCTTGCACAGCACAAGGACACTCAAAATAAACATTTGGGAGAGATTCGAGGACCTAAAATCCATAATTCACTGCAAGAGCTGCTGGTTCTTGCTCTGGGAAGCGTCTGGAATGGGAAAAAAAGCACTGGGAAGCTTTAAATGGAGCAAAATCCACAATAAATCTGGGGAGGGGATGAACAGACATGAGAGGTGTTGGGCAGGGCAATTAATTAGGGATAATAAAGGGGGGAATGACAGCATCCAATTTAAGGAGGAATTAATAATAATTCCTGCTGCTTTTCCTAGGAAAGATGTGCTTTGCACCCCACAGCTCTGCTCGGGATTGGGAGGGGGGTTTGTGCCTTAAACTTTTGGGGTTTAGAGCAGAGGCATTGAAAATCCATTATTTCAAAAACTGTGGGATTTATGGTTGGACCAACAAATATTTCACAGCCTGAACCAGGAACAGCATCCAGGGAAATGCCCCTAAATTAGCCATGGAATTAGAGGAATAATTAAGAAATATTTACTTACAATTATATCCAATTCCTTTTTTTTATGCTGTGATTAATTAAATTCCCAGATTTCCTCTGAGTATATTACACAGGGAAATTAATTATCTCCAACAACTCATTAAGGGCCCCAAACGCTGCAGATCCCACTCATTATTCCTTACTTTGCATTGGAAATCTTTGCCTGCACATCCCTCAGGGCCAGCTCCCACATGGAGCAAACCAAAGGCATTTCCTGTGAATTCCAGGCAATTTATAGCAGAGAAAGTTCTTTTTGGGACATTGGGTTTTACTCATTAACCAGGTAGGACTGAAGGGGGAATTTCCCAGCACCAAAATGAAGTTCTCAGGATGCATCCGAAGCCATCTCCAGGTGTTTCCAGGGATAAATCCAGTGTTTTCCAAGTGTTTCTATGTGGTTTTATTTTAAAATAATTTAATCATTTAGAATTTTTGAAATTGTATAATTTGAAAGTAAATTGGTGATTTTAAGTTATTAAAATAATAATTAATAAGAATTTTATTCCAATGCACAAGGGCTTTTATCTGGTGCATGCAATGGGGAATTCTCCATTTTCATCCAGACCAGGAACCCAAGGCCTGGCAGTGGTGGGTGCTGGGGAAGCTGGGATGGGGTCTCTGCTGCCCAGGCCCATCGTGTCCTGTCAGGAAAGGTGGGGTTTGTATGGATCCCCTGACCCCCAATCCCATGGAAAAACTGGAGATGGGATCCCCCTCTTATCACAGAGCCATGGAACGGTTTGGGTTGGAAGGAGCCTTAAATCCCATCCCATTCCTGCCGTCAGGAACTTCCACTGGCCCAGGTGCTCCCAACCCCAGTGTCCAGCCTGGCCTTGGGCACTGCCAGGGATCCAGGGGCAGCCACAGCTTCCCTGGGAATCTGTGCCAGGGCCTGCCCACCCTCCCAGCCAGGAATTCCTTCCCAATATCCCAGGTAAATCCCACCTCCACACACAGGTGAGGCTTCCTGGTCTGCAGTTCCCGGGATTTTCCTTTCTTCCCCTTCTGAAAGCAGGAATGATGTTTTCCCATCTTCATGACTTCTGGAAAACTGCTTTTTAGGCTTCATTTTGCAAGGAATTTGAGGTTCCTACAGACACCCTGCAAGGAGCCACATCCAGGATTTCATTTTCTCTTGGATAAATCCATCTGGAAGCGATGGAGCGTGGGCGGGATGAGACAACTCCAGCTGAGTCCAATATTTGACCGAGGCAGTTCAATAATTTCATTCTTAAATGTCTGGGAACCTGTTCCTTGAAATTTGGGAGAGGCCGTGGGAGTCATCCAGGAGCTTCTGCTCAGCTGGAGCATCCAGGAGTGGGAATCCCAAACAGAGCCAGCAGGGAGAGATTGATGGAAATCTCCAGCAGGAGTTTCCACACTAACGAGCTCCCCGGGGAGGGCAGGCTGAGCAGAGGGAGCCAGCTCGGCTCTTCCTTTCCATTGGCATTCCGGGAGTGTAGAGCTGCAAATCCTGGAGCTGATCTCCATAAATGATTAATCTGCTGTTTATAGGGGCCAGTTCTTCCGTGGGTTTAGTCAGAAAATCAGATTTTAGTGCCAGACCCCTTGTTAGGCCTAGTTTTAGTCAAAAGCCTTGAACAACTGAACACTTGGGCTTGGTTTGGTGAGGGTGTCATGGCACAACACCCACAGCACGTCCTCCTGATGGAGCACAAGGAGCTTAGGCCTGGCCTAAGGACACGAAAGGACTGGCTTAAACCCTCTTTGCTTTGATAGGGGACAGATGTGGCCTGGATGTGGCTCAGGAGGAGCTGCAGGTGTGCCCTGGAGAACAGGGCTGGGATGTGACCGCGAGCTGGGAATGTTGAGGAGCATCATGGGCAGGCTGGAGCACCCCGTTCCAGATGGAGAACCTTGCTCCAGAGGGACCTTCCTGCTCCAGATGGAGCACCTTGCTCTAGGTGGATCACCTTGCTCCAGAAGGACCATCCTGTTCCTGATGGATCATCCTGTTCCAGAGGGACCTCCCTGCTTTGTGTGGATCACTCCACCACACCCTTGACCAGACCCTGAGGGCCAAAGCCCCACAGCTCCTAAAACACAGCAGATCCATGGTTAAATCCAGCAGGTGGGAATTGCTCCTCTGGAAAACTCTGGCTCAGCCACCCTGGCCTGCTGAAGTCCCACGTTTGGTGTGTGGGGCTGGCTGGGCACTCAGTGCAGCTCCGGGATCACGCTGCAGCCTCAGCTCCCACTGACAGCAGGGTGAGGGAATTATCCCTTCAGATTCATGGATTTAATTCCTGATTCAGTTCCTGGGTTTCAGGCTGTTTTCAAGAGGGTTCCCAGGCAGCTCTGGGAATGCAGGAGCTCCTGGGTTTTGGCTGCTTTAAAATCTGTTGGTTGGGCAGGGAGTGCTGATTATTCCAGAGTCCAGTGGGAATGGAGCAGCTTGGATGCAAGGAACCTGCCCAGATCCTGCTTTCCCAGCCAGGGGCTCTGTGTCCTGCCTGCTCTCCTGAGCAGCAGGAGCAGCTCCTCTCCCTTTCCATCTGCTGGCCCAAGGCCATCCATCAAGTCCTTGCCGTGGGATCAGCTCCTGGGAGCACATGGAAGGACAAGCCTGGCTCCTGGGAAGGGCAGGGAGGGTTTTCCTGCATGGAGAGGTGAGGGAGAGGGGCTGGAGCTCAGGAGACTGAATCATTCCATGGACAGCTGGGGTTTGGAGGTGTGAGGAGCACCAAGGGTTCTTTGTCTGAGCCTTACAGAGTCTTCTGGCCTAAGAAAAATCAATTCAATTGTTACTATTTTTGATTATTATTTATTTCCCTTTCATTGGAAGGACACTGCCAAAGCAGAAATCTTTGCACAAGTTTAGGCTCAGAGCACTGACAATGTACCACGTGCTGGAAATCCTTGGAATTACCTCCGGAAAATGGATTTTTGGCAACATTAGGGAAAAACCCCTTAAGGAATTTGTGCCTGAAGAGCATCATAAACCCCAGTGAAGCCACCTGGATGCAGATTTGGGGTTGGGATTGTGTATAATAAAATTCCCATCAAGGAGCTGATGGAACGAGCTGCTTGGAGTTTGTACTGGCAGCTGGGTTTATTCATATAAAATATNTAATATAGAAAATATTAAATAAAATACATAAAATAAAATCTAGAAAATGGAATATATAAAGCAGAGTATCGGATTGATGTATTTCTGTGTGCTGCACACACCCACCCCGCCATTCCCTTTTGGACCCAGCCTCGCTGATTCCCTATGAAACGCTCCTTGCAGCGGTCAGAGCTGCTCCGAAGCCGCCCGTAAATCCAAGTTCCCCCATTCCCATGGCTGGGAATGGCAGCGGATCCATCCCCGCGCTGGAGCCGTGCCAGAAGTTTCTCATCTCGCTGGCTGTGCGCTGCTCGCTCCCGCTCTGGCTCTTCCCATTTTTCCCCCCCCTCTCTTTGAGGTTTTTCTGGTGCCTTTAGAGTGAGCTCAACTCCGAGGTTCGCAGCTCCCCCGTCTCCTGCTGTTCCACGGGAGGCAGCGCCGGGAGGAGCCGCATTCCTGCCTCCTTTTCCTGGGAAACTTCAGCATGCGGCTGGTAAGGGGCTGAATTCCTAAAGAGACGGCCCGAGCTCCCTCGGGCAGCTCCGGGATGGAGCAGCCCCCTCGGGAATGGATGGGGAAGGGATGGCGGGGTGAGGGGCGCCCAGCGGGACATGGATGTGACATCGCCAGGGATGCGCAGGCAGGTTTCCTTAAGGAATCTGGGATCCGGCGGCACTTCTGCCTCGGGAGGAGGAGGCTGGAGCGAGCACGATGCGATTCCTGACGTGCTGTAAGTTTATTACGGGAATTTAAGGCTGGGTTCCGTGCTTGGGGAGGAGGGAATCATCTCCGGGTGATAACAATTCCAAACAGCGCTCGGAACGAGCACCCGAGGATTCTCAGGGATTCTCGGGGCTGTGCCGAGCAGTGGCCGGGTGCTGTGGCAGAATTTCCCTGGATTTCACAGCCTTTTTTCTTTTGGCTGTGCAATTACTGGGGGTAAAAAACGTGGCTGTGCTTCCCGGGGGGAACAGCCCGCGGCTCAGAGCCTCGGGATTCCGCAGGGATTTCAGCTCCGGGCGCTGGAGCAGCCGGCGGATCGATGCAGGGCTCCTGGAGCCAGGGGTTCAGCTGTTTGTCAACACGGAAAAGCTCCCGGCGCTGCCGCCTCGGGGCTGGATCCCGATGAAGTCATCCCGGGAATGCTGCGGGACCAATCCGGGCTCTGGCGGCGGGCAGAGCGCTGGGATAATTCCTCGGTGCCGGATTGAGTGCGGGGTTTTGCCGGAGTAGTTGTAGCAGGGCTGGCTGGGCTGGGCATCCAGGATCTTTTCCCAGCACATTGGAGCAGAGATTCCATCAGCAGCAGCTTCCACAGGCTGGTTCCTTCCATCCCAAACTCCATCCCCTCTGCACTGGGCGCAGGCAGCCCACGAGCCTTTCCCAAACCTCATTCCAAGGCTATCCATTGGGATGTGATGGACAGGAGTGATACAAACACCAGAGGGTGGAAATAAAGCAGGGAGAGACACTGGGAGGCAAGGCAGGGAGCTGGGGATGGTTCCTCAGGAATTCCAAGGGCAGGGAGCCGACCCTCAGGTGAGGATCCATCCTGCACATCCCATTCCTCACGGGAGGAGGAGGAGGCTGAACACGTTGGGATTCATGGATCCTCCACAGCTCCGAGCTCCAGAGTGGGTGGCTGGAAATCAGCAAATATTGAATTCTCATTTCTCCCAAGCTGGAATTAATCCGAGCTTCTCTGTTTTCCCAGACACTGGAAACTCATTTGTTAAATAGCACAGGGAAAAAAGGCTGCATTAGGAATATCTCACTTACCTGGAGCTGAATTTATTTGGATTCCCTTTGCTGGTTCAAGTTTTTCAGCATCCCAAAAGGCTGGAGAAGCTCTAGAGGGGTCTTATAAATAAAATAAATCCATAAGAATTTCCCTGAGCTGTAGGTGCTGGGATTTACTTCATGTTCCCAGTGCAGCCCTGTCTAACCTCTGTAATTGTGTCCAATATTTTTCTTCTTTCCCTGAGTATTCCAAGGCACAGACAGAATTGGAGTCCTTTCCCTGCTTTAAATCTCTTAAAACTCGGATTTTCTGTCATGAGGCTCCTGCAGGTTCCTGCTGTGGCAGTCTGGGGATTCCTGGAATCCCAATAAAACCAGGGAGACTCTGTGCCCAAGGGCCAAAGCCTGGCTTTGTGTGCAAAACTTGTACAGACCTGAAATACAGGGAAGAGATCAAATGCCAAGGATGTTTGTACTTCAGCAATGTCCCTGGATGCCAAAGAAAACACAGGAATAAATGACAGACTGGTCGGGATGAGCTCTCTGAAGGGGAAATGTTCCTGTTTCAGGGGCTCTCAGTGCCCTGATTGCAGCTGGGAAAACACAGCAAAGCCAATATTCCTTATTTTCTACAGCTGGAAAACCTGATTGCAGCATCCTGGGCTCAGGTGGGCAGGAGGGGTGAGACACCTCCACGTGTTGTCCCAGATTTCTGTGCTGTCCCCTGAGAACAGGGGCTGGGACCTGAGTTCCAACTCACTCCTCTACAACAGGTTGGATGAGTAACTACAGGGTGTAAATACAGAGAGTAACTACAGAGAGTAAAATCACCCAGAGAAAACATGGAAATGTCTCCTGAAACAAGGATCTCAGTCCAGGGTTTAGCTGGAGTTTGGGCAGCTCTGCTCATCCCAGGTTTTAAGCAGGACCTTGCTGTGGGGACATTCCCATTTAGCAAGGTCAGAGCCTTTGAAGGGTCTAAAGAGTGGTTTTGGGGAAAAAACAGAGCTGGGAAAATATCCATGAGGAAAAGGAATTCTCAGCTCTCCCCTTTCTCTGGGAGACCTGGAGATTGAACTGGGACAATCCCTCATCTAAAGGGATGTCAAGGGAGTGAAAACAGAGCTGGTCCAGAGTGGGAATAGGAAAACTGTGGAAAAGTGGGAATTTGAGAACACATCTGTCCCTGAACTGGGCCAGTGAACCCCCCTGGATGATCCAGGCTGAGCTGATGGGAACAAGGAGCTCCCATCCCTAAGGAATGGGAGATGATTTCCAGGCAGTTCTGTTGGATTTAGGAATACCCTTTCCCAACTTTAATAATTCCATGATTCCTGCTGAAGGAAGCTGGATCTGCTCTCCCAGCTGCAGGAATGCTGCCATTACTTTTGTGTGTAAATCCAATTACATCCTCCAGTGTTTTTTGCATTTCCCTTGTTCATGATTAATTTATTTGCCCTCCATTTCACCAAAATTCAGCATTTTCTGTCAGGTTTCACTGACTCCTGGTGTCATCTGCAACTCTTCCCCCTTACTGCTCCTCTGCTTTTCCCACATAAATAATAAAAGGGATTTTGGGGAGCTCTGGGAAGCTCTTCACAAGCTGTGCAAGTTGGGCTCATTTAATTCCTGAAGGCTGCACATCCACATCCTGCTATCCAGGCAGGGAATTCATTTACATGCCATGGATGGCTCAGCCACCCCTCAACTGCTGGCATTTCGTCCCTGCTTTGGAATATTATTTACATTTATTAAAAAGCAGTTGGAGGATGTTCAACTTGGTGTCTTTTAAAACAATGTGGAGCAGCTGCTTTCAGAAAGACACAGAGAGGGTCCTTTATTAATTAATTTCCTGTTAATCCTTTAAATTCCTTCAATTATCAGTTTTTAAAGTGGTTTTTATGTGCTAATAACTGAATGAGAAGTGTGGAGCGTTCCATTTTTCCAGGTGCCTGAAATCCAGGGTGATTTTAGCTCATCTCCTGTCTTGTTTTCCCTCTCCACAAAACATCCCAAGCTTTTATCCCATCCTTTCCTTCTTCCCCTGAGGAATCCGATGGGGCCAGCAGTGCCTGAAGGGAATTTTCCATGGACAGTGACGTGGTTGGGTGGTCATTGATTGGAATCCTGATGGAAAATGTCCCCTGCAAAGGGAGAGGTGCCAAAGGAATCTGGGAATGCTGGTGGGGTTTAGGCTCAGCCTAAATGGAGGAAGGTGTCTGTGTAAGCCCCTCTCAGGATTGTTTTAGGCCAGCATTTCAGCAGCTGATTTGTGTCAAACTCCTCATCCCAAAGTTCTGCTGAGATCGGGATCTGCCTACACCTAGAAATAAAGCCCCAAATTGGGTATAATTAAATTAAACCAGTGCTCAAACTGCAACATATCCCAGGCAAAACAAACCTGAATTTTCCATTTACAAGCACACTTGCTGATGGAAAATGATCCTTATAATTCAGTGTGGCACAAAGCACAACTGCTTTTAAAGTGATTGTGACTTTGGGCAAACTCATCTTCCATGGAAAAAGGGAAACAGAGGGAATCTCTCCCTTAGTCCAGGAAACAGCAGCACAGGGATGCCACTGGAGCAGGGAATTTCATGGATGTTGTGCAAATGAAAAGCTCCTTTCTCCTCAGGTTTAGGATCTGAAGGAAGGATCCTGAGCGTTGTAATTAAAAGTGCAGCAGAGGCCTGAGGGTGATGGATGTGATCCCCACTGAGGAGGCTCTGGGATTTTTCCCTGGCAGAAAGTTGATGGGAATTCACCATCAGGACAGAGCAAACACATCCACACCGGGCTGGGGGGAAGGAATTGCGCTGGGAGCAGCCTGTGAATATTCCAAAGCAAATTTTAATTGAAAATATGGCCTTAATTGTGTGGAATTTCATGGTGACTTCATGAGGGGATGGAGGTGTTCCCTGCCTGGGGATGAAGCGGCCTCAGCCTTGTGGGGCCTGTCACAACCCCACAAATAATGGAATTAAGGAATTAAGGAATTTAGCATCTGACATTCCTAAACACGAGTTCTGACAGTGGAATGGGGCTCAGGGAGCCCAGACTCAGGACTCAGGGACCGGCAGAATGAATGCTCCTCTAACAGGGAGAGAAGGCTGCAAACACTTGGGGCAGAAATGAAAATGCATTAATTGAGACAGGAGACACACAAATGTTTGAAAACATTGGCTTGCTCGGGGTGCTAACAGACCAAAACAGCACTTTTTGAGTTTATTGCTGTTTTCAGCCTCCCAGATGGCTGCAGGGCTCAGGGTTTGGGCCCATTGTGTCTGTCCCGGTGCCAAATGGACAAAGGAATGTTCAGTCCTGGCCAGCCCCAGTGCAGTGCCCGTGCCAAGGCTGGGAATGGCTCCACTGTGCCACCAAAGTGATGGGAGCAGGGCAGGGCCTGGGCAATGTGTGTGTTTTGGTGGGAGGATTTTGGGGTTCAGGCTTCTGTTGTGGGGCTCTCTGGAAGAGGGATCCGTTTGCATTCCGTGTTTGCCAGCACATTTCTGCTCCCAGCGCTTCCATCCCTCAGTTGTTCCTGGGTGTATTTTGGGACAGAAACTTGTGTTTGGTATAAACTGGAGCCTCTGGAAGGTGGATAATTCATTTTTGGCAGGAGGACCATGTTGGGAGGGGCTGCATCCCAAGTGACCCCACACATTTGGGATCAGTGTGTGTGCTGTGAATCCCAAAGAGGTGATTCCAGCTCTCAGCCTGGCTTCTGGGGACTGGAAAGTCAGGAAAGAGATTCACTGACCATGGATTTGTCTCAGCCTTCCTGGAACACCCCAAAAATTGTGTTTGTCCTTGTGGGAAAATCCAATTTTGTCACCTGGAGCTGTCCTTGCCCTTCTCACTGCAGAGCAGCCACTGAGCTCCTGGAGTTCACTGGAATGCTGCTGTTTGGAGCACATTCCCCTGGGAATTATCATTTCCACGAGGAAATATTTCTGATTCCAGCTCTTCCCCGTGCCATGGCTGAGCCAGGGTTTTCCAGTCACCTGCAATTCCTGGGCACTGCCCAGCCCTGGCTGTGAGGAGCTGGAAATCAAAGCCTGTGCTGTGTTGTGCTATAATTTATGCCAGGAAGCAGATTTAAATTATGCAAATTGCTGTCTGCACCGAATCTGCCATCTGGAAAAAGTTCTGCATGCAAAAATCTGTCGGGGCAAGGCAAGGGACAAGGCATCATTGGGAAGGGAGAGCTGATGGAATGAAAACAAGCTGCTCCTGGAAAATTGATTCCCCTGCTCCAGTCCAGTGGCAAAGCTGCTGTTCTGTAGGAGCCAGATTAATATAGTAGGGGTAAAATAATTGTTTAAAGCTGCTTTGGAGCTGGAAGAATTCCTTGTTATCCAGGAGGGATAAAATGCAGGTTAGGAGGGAAAGGAGGAGCCCAAGGGAAGGGTGGCACATCCAGAGCTGAGGTGGGCAGGGATCAGCAGGGAAAGAGTGAGGCTGAGAGAGGAGATGTGGCCTGGAAATTCTGGGACACAGGATAAGTCCTGGAGCCATCCAACATGAAATATTTCTGTAATAAATAGGAATTGGAGAGGTTAAAGGATGCAGGATTTGCTGCCCCTCTAGTGTTGGAAATCAGGAAAAGGTTCTTTCCCCAGAGGGTGCTGGGCACTGCCCAGGGAATGGGCACATTCCCAAAGCTGCCCGAGCTCCAGGAGTGTTGGGACAGCACTGCCAGGGATGCCCAGGCTGGGCTTGTTGGGGTGTCCGGGCAGGGCCAGGGGCTGCACTGGATGATCCCTGTGGTCCCTTCCAGCTGAGGATATTCCAGGATTCTTTATTTTCCATCAGAGCAGACTTGTGTGACTCCATCTCTCCCAAAGCTAGAGCTCCTGTGGCAGGAGGAATGTGCACCTAGGAGTTACATCACCTCCTGGGGTGAATTTTTGGGGCAATCCACCCCTTTATGAGCAGAAATTGCCTTTCCTTGTTCCCCCAGGATGTCCTCAGGTAAAACGGTGCAGAGCCCTCTCCAGAAATTAATGTTGGTGGGGTCAAGGACTTGTGGAACTCCCTGGAAAGACAGAGGTGGGCTCTCCACACCCTCACAAATATAAAACCTCTTGGCTTTCCAAGCCCCCTCCACGTGTCCACTTTCTGTGTCCTCAGTTTGGGGGAGCAGCAGTGGCACCGTGTCCTTTGTCAGGGAGCAGCACGGGGTGCCTGTGCTGACATCCCGTGAAGCAGAGCAGTAATTACAGAGAGCTTTGTCAGGTTTTATTCTCTGCTCCTGCAAAGGATCCTGAGCACGAGGCCAGGCTGTGGAGAGACCCCTCGCCGCCTGCACTCCCATTAACTCCATAGGCACAGCGTTAATTTGGAAAAATAACAGTTGGAGGCTGTCAGGGATGCTCCATAAAAACCCTGCCAGCTCCTGCTGCAATGCAGACAGAAAACAAATGGTTCCCATTTCAACTTGGCACGCTGTAACCCCACTGAGCTGACTTCCCAGGATAAACTATTGCTGTGGAATTGTATTCCCACAAGCAGCACGAGATCCTATTTAAAAGGCATCACACAGGCCTGTGTATTCCTAATTATTTGTGTGATGAAGGAAGAAACACTTCAGGGCTGGTTTATTTTTGCTCACCATCCTCATAACTAAGCTGGGAGTGCTTTTCCTCCTTCCAGGGAGCTGTTCTGGTAGATGGGATATCGGGAAGGAATTCCTCCCTGGGAGGGTGGGGAGGGGCTGGGATGGGATTCCCAGAGCAGCTGTGGCTGCCCCTGGATCCCTGGCAGTGCCCAAGGCCAGGGTGGACAGGGCTTGGAGCAGCCTGGGACAGTGGGAGGTGTCCCAGGTGGAATTGGATGGGCTTTAAGGTCCCTTCCAACCCAAACCATCCTGGGATTCTCCAGCAGGAGAGTTTGGCTCTCAGGAGTTCCTCAGGTTGGGATGGCACAGCTCTGCAGTCCTGGTGCTTTGGTGTTTTGTGTTGGTTTCTTCTGCCCATAAAAATGTATTTTCCAACAAGGAAGTGGTCACTGAATCAGGGACCCAGCTGATACTCCTGGGCTTAATCCCTAAATTTAGGGCTCATGTTTTATGGTGGTTTTAATGCTTTACATGGCATGGTGTGCCCTGTGCCTCAAATTCCCCCATCCCAGCTCCGTGTCCCACCGGAGAGCCCAGCCCAGGGATGGAAGGGGTGGAATTCCTTCCCGTGACAGGAATGCCCCAAACACCCCAAACAGCCAAAGCCTCTCTGCAGCATTCCCAGCGCTGAGCTTTGCCTGGCTCACACAGATCACAAAGCATCACCCAGCTGCCCTTTCCTCCCACAGCCAGAGCTGATCTCCCTGGAAAGCCTTTCCTGTGGGAGCCGTGATCTGACCTTTACCAGCTCCAGCAGTCCCTGACAAAGGCAGCAGGAGAACACCCAGCACCTACATTTGTATTTGTTTTAAGCCAGATTGTGACAGATCCCTCCTGTGAATGCTGCAGCTGCCAGAGGTTCAAGCAGAGCATTAAAGCAGCAGCTCCAATGTAACATTTCCAAACCATTTCCTTCCAGCTTCCCCCTCACCCCTCCACACACACAGAACCCACAGGGATGGACTCCTTGTGCCCGTTTGACCTTTTCTGCTGCTTTTCAGTTGACAAAGTTCACTCCTGTGACCCCGGTGCAGCTTGGCAGTGGTTGTGTGTTGTTTCCGTGGTGTTCCTGACATTCCTGTAGCATTAAACCTGGCAAAAACGGGATGTGTCACTCTCAGGCTCGGCTGTGAAAGGTCTTTGGTGTCACTGTGAACTTTGAGAATTAAAGGTGTTCTAAAAGCAGCTGGAAAGGAAGAGATTTAACCTGTGAGATGCTGCCATGGGAGAGCCCAAGGGCTCTGCCTTGCTTTTGGATGGCAGAGAAAGTTCAAAGCTCTGGTGAATTGAGTTTCTGTCCTTTCTGTGCCTTGGATGGAGGCAGGATGGAGACATTTCAAAGGAAGGGTCTTGTCTTTACTCTTTCTGACATTTGAATTCAGTTTTGGTCTTGGAAACCCAAAGCAGAGGCTCCTTCCTGGCAGAGACTGCAAGGAGAGCAGGCAGTGAGGGAAGGGGGGTTTTGTCACCTCTGTGGGCTCTTTTACTCTGAACAATTACGCAGCATTTTGGTTTAGTTTGGAGGAAGGTCCTGGAAGGGCAACAAAGCTGATGTAATTCCACCCCTTCCCGTGGCCAGGGCCTCCTTTCATTACCCCAGGTTTTGTTTGTGAACGCTGGGATTTGATTGGGGTTTTGATCTGATCTTGTGATGTCTGGGAGCTGACACCTTTAATTTCCTGTCCTGGTGGATCTGTCTCTGCAATCCTGCCAGGGATGTGTGTGTGCAGGAAACTGGGACTGGGAAAGGCCCTTCCCTCTGTAAGGATGCACCAAAAACCTCAGCCAGCCAATTAACAACCCAATCAAGTCAATATTGTTTAATTCAGTTCATTAACTGAGGATGCTGCAAGTCCTGGGGTCACCTTCACATTTTCCAGCACAAAAATTCAGTGGAGCAGGACCAGCTGCTGCAGAAAACTGGGATTTTGGCTCTGTGATTGAAGAATTGAACTGCCCTGGAAAGGCTCAGCTGGGATTATTTGCTCTCAGGCTCTCAGCTGAGCAGCACCAGGAGCAGTTTTCTCTCTCAGGAGCTTGTTAAAAAACTTGAAATAGGTGTAGCTTGGTTGTAATGGGGACTCCCACAAAGCCAGGTGGGGTTTTAAACATTATTTTATTATTATTTTATACACATTTATATAAATGAGTGGCAGGTTTCATTTGGAGAGTATTTCAGAATAATCAGAGTTGAGCCTGGGAGTTGTGTGGCTGCCTGGGTAGAAAAGCTGGGAGGAATCAAAGCTTTTCCAGCTTTTCAGGATGGAGCAGCCACTGAAATTTGACAGAAGGAAAATTGGATGAGGTGTTGAACGAGTTCTCCTGGCAGCTCCTGTGAGCTGAGGAGCAGGATTAGGGAGAGCTGGAGATTTGGGAGGCAAAGCTCAGTTTTAGTGTGCCTCCAGCATTTGTGATTAACTTCTCCTGCCTCTTGCTCTTCAGGGCAGCGAGGCTGCAAAATCCAAACCAAATTGCTCTGGAGACAATTCCATTTCCACTGCCCATTAAATATCAGGATATTTCTTTATTACAATGGGGTTGATGGGAATGTTGGGTGCTTGTGGCTGAGCTCAGGGAGATTAATTAATGGGATCTCCATTAATGCCGTGGCTGGGGTTATATCTGGAAATAAAGCCCCACCTGCCTATTTTTTTTACAAAGTGCTGTGGAGAAATATCCAAAAGTTTCTCTGGAATTCAGAAATCCAGCTGTGCCCCAACATCTCAGCCCTGGAGTCACATTCCCATGGATTTTCCACAGAAGTAGCCTCAGCAATGCTAATTTGGGAGTTGTCTGGGGAGCGAACTCGGAGTGCCAGAACAAGACTAATCCCCCTCTGTGTTTCCTCTAATAAAAGGGAAGAACACTAAATAATTAACGTCAACAAATGAAAACTAATTTGCCAATTTTTAATATTTCCCCCATTGCGTGATCCCTGTTAATGAATAATTTACCAGCCAAAGATGAAAATAAAGTGAAAGGATTTCTCTGGGGTCTGCTGTGTTCTCTGAACATCCAGGCTAACTGTTTTGATATCCATATATATATATTTTTTTTAAAAAAGACCAAAAAAAAACCCCAGAGAAAACAGCATTCAGCAGGAACCAGGCAGGAATAAAAAGAGCTGCAGCCTCCAGAGGTTTTCCCATTTCCCTCTAGACCTGAAATCATTTGTCTGAGGCTGTTTGTGAATTATTCATACCCAGTGGAGCTCTTTGCTTTCCCAGATTGAATGTGACCAGTTTCCATCTCAGGGCTTCCTGTGCTGCTTTTTTTGTTTGCATTTCAGGTTTTCCTGGGATGGCCCTTATCCCAAGGCCCTGCTGGATGCTGGGGGACTCTGTCAGTCAAACATCCAGAACCTGCTGCGTGCTCGGTGCCCAGCACTTCCCACTGTGGCAATGGGAATGGGGTAACTGAGGAGCTGAGAAACCTTGGGAATGATGCCCTGGTTCTGCTTTGACTTTGGAGTGGGGCCTCCAAGGGAAAAGTGTTTGTTATTTTAGCTCTGGGTTGGTTTTAAGGGTCCTGTGCATCCCAATCCCTGTGTCAGATTAGCAGGAGCATCCCAGTCTGTGGAATGGAATGAGATGGGGTTTAAGATCCCTGTGCAAAACCCTTCTGCTTCAGCTGCCACTTGAAACCTGCTTAGGCTTGGGTGTGTTAGATAGGGCTGGGAAAACAGATCCAGGACTGGGAAAACTGATCCAGGATTGGGATGAACTTCAGTGTGTGCTCCAAGGCATCCTTGGAGTTCCATGCCCCACCAGCCTCCAACATGAGCAGCATCTCCACATCCCATGGACACTGGGGGCAGTCTCATGCCATGGAATTCCAGACTGGTTTGGTGGGAAGGAGGAGGAGGAGAGATGAGTTTCACCTCCAGTTGAGTTTCCTTGGCTTTTCCTGCTGCTGGGCACCAGAGGCACAACTTGAGGAGGAGCACTCGTGGCTCATTGCTGTTGCTGTTTCCTGGCCCTGCTCAGGTTTGTGAGGAGCCATCCCGATGTTCCTGAGGAGCCATCCTGGTGTTCCTGAGGAGCCATCCTGAGGAGCCATCCCGATGTTCCTGAGGAGCCATTCCAGTGTTTGAGAGGAGCCATCCCAATGCTCCTGAGGAGCCACCCCAGTGTTCCTGAGGAGCAATCGGGTGTTCTTGAGGAGCATTCCCAATGTTCCTGAGGAGCCACCCCGGTGTTCCTGAGGAGCCACCCCGGTATTCCTGAGGAGCCATCCGGTGTTCCTGAGGAGCCACCCCGGTGTTCCTGAGGAGCCA
>VXBC01001333.1:27054-62406 GCA_013399945.1 Ploceus nigricollis | reverse complement strand
CTGGTGTTCCCGAGGAGCCATCCGGTGTTTCCCTGCTCCAGGTGAAGAGCGGCGCTGCCTCACAGGGATGTGGTTGCCGAGCAACCGCCCGCGTTAGAAACCTCCTCGGAGCCACGGGCGCGTCTGAGAGCGGAGATGTCGCTGCTCAGCAGCTCCGGAGCCTCCTCCTTCCATCTGTGCTCGCTCACCTGGAAAGCTTGGCAGGGCTTTTCTTCTCTCCAGCGCTGTGATTTGTGCACATGCCCGGAATCCCGGGATCACCGAGGCTGGAAAAGCCTCCAGGATCCAACCAGTGCCCGATCCCCACCTGGTCACTGAGTGCCACAGCCAGGAATTCCTGGGACAGCCCCAGAGATGGGCACTCCAACCCTCCCTGGGCAGTTCCAAGGCCTGAGCACCCTTTCCATGAAAAATTCCTGCTGATTCCACCCTGAGCCTGCCCTGGCCCAGCCTGAGGCTGTTCCCTCTCCTCCTGTCCCTATTCCCTGGTGGCAGATCCCAATCCCAACCTGGGAGTTGTGCAGAGCCACAAGGTCCCCCCTGAGCCTCTTCCACCCCCCAGACTCCTCAGGTTTCCTCCTAAAACCCCAGGAGAAAAAAATAATTCTACAGAAAATACTGTAGAATTAATATTTTTTTCATAGATGGGATTGTTATTTTTTACAGGAACCTTCTGATTCCCGAGCTAGTTCATCCCTGTTTTGTGAGGATTACAGACATTCCCCTATGCTGAAAGGCTGAAAATCGGATTAATAGATTTCCTATCAGTTTTCAAACACTGCTCTGTTGTTGTCACTAAAATTAACAGGCTCAGAAAAAAGAGCTCCCTGCTTTTTCTGGGGAAAACCACTCCTCTGGGAATTCAGAAATGGATCTGTCATGTGAGATTTCCCTGCCTTCCCCTCCCTGCTGTGCTGGAATTCACCCTGCCTGCCTTCCAATCTCCTCGTATTCCTCTCCAAAGTAATCCAGACTCAAGTGTGTCATGCAATTAAAGCAATAAAAAAATGAAAAAATATAAAATTAACAAACCCCAGGATGCTGGGTATACTCAGGCTGAAAAATAATTAATGGATAAATGGAATGAGCACGTCAAGGACTAGGAAAAGACACTCCAGGTCACTCTGAATGTGCTCCTCAAGCTTTCCTGGATTTTTTCCCTCAGTGTCTCCGTGCCTGGAGCTGCCCAATCCCAGGTCTGTACCCAGCTGGAGGAAGGAAAAGAAAAGCCCAGGAAGCTTCACAATATATTTGTTTTATCCGGGCTCAGAGAGGCACCGTAACTCATCCTGGCTTCCAACAGGAGCGTGGATCCCTTCCAGTGGAATTCCCTGGAGTTGGGTCACTCTGGGCAGGATGTGGAGCTGGGGGTGGCACCATCCTGGCTGTCCCTGTCCCCCCAGTGCCCCTGCAGCATCCCACCCCTTTTCCATGGGCTCAGCACCACGGGCAGCTCCATAAATCCCGCCGCGAGGCGCACCGATCGATATTCCACGGTTAATGAGGCCCAGCTGAAATTAGGATCGATTTCCTGTCTCCTCCTCTTCCCAATTATGCAAACTTGGCTGTGCCCCTCCAGAGCTGCCTTTTATCCCAGCTTTTAGAGGCACTGCCCAGTGATGTTTCATCCGGAATAGTCAAAAACATCACAACCAATTCTGGCTTTTACTTTTTTGTTCTCTGTTCAGTCTTCACCCCGGGGTTAATGGAAAATGATGTCAAACACCAGGAGTGATTTATGGAAGTCAGGCAGCTTTTGGCACCCTGAGCTATGGATAAAGTCAACTGCAAATTGTTTTCACATTCTAAATTACTGTACCCAGCTCTGGAGGAGGCTGGAAAAACTGCCAGAGGGAAAATGTGGGAGAAGGAAAGGTTGTGTGGTTATCTCTGAACTGAGCTGAGCCTCAGAAGAATTCCATTCTTTAAGCCAAACCTCTGTGCTGAACGCCAGGGATGGATTTTTCCTGGGAATTCCAATGGATGTGGGAATTCCCAGCTCCACATCTGCCACATTAAACTGCTGGAACAGGAACTGGTGCAGGCTGGAAATCTCTTCATTAAGAGCCTGAATAGGTTTTGATTGCAGAACAAAGATTCCCAGGAGCATCTCTGGAATCAAAGATATCCAAGAAGGGAAAGAAAACTTCCCTCTTCTACTCTGTGTATTATTTTTGTAGCTCTGATATTTCCTTTCAATCTTGTGCTGGATTACCAATAAAATACTGTTTTCTTTGTCATTGTTATGGATTTCTAAGTTTAAAATCTTGTAGGAGGCACTTGAGGGATTGTTTTTGTTTTGGGGTTGACTCAAAACTTGGTTTGTCTTGAGGCTGAGAGGAAATCCCCAAGGGCTTCCCATAAAAATATATTTTTTTCTCTCTCTCCTTGCAGGAAGAACTCAGGAGGCTTCAGCACACCCTGGAACAGGTCAATGATGGCAAAGACTCACTCCAAAGGTAAATATGCCTTTTCCAAAATATCTGACTCATGAGAAAGTGAAATGGATTTTCCAGGGTGTGAAACCTTTGCTGAGGGATCCTCTTTGTCACAAATTTTGCCTTTCTCCCATTAACAATCATTTTTAGTTACAAGAGGACAATTTCTGACAACGATATCATTGAGTGCCCAGTTAAATCTCAAAATAACTCCACAGGCTGGGGTCTGATCTCCCAGATTTCCCTGCCAAGAGCTGCCATTCAATCCATGCTGCTGCTCCCACCCAGGGCAGTGTTCCCAGGCACTGGATTTGGATATTCCAGCATTTTCAAATTGCTTTCTTCGAGCCATCATTTCCCAGCAGCAACTCCTCGGCCATCATTTATTACAAAGAATTTATTCCTCACCCCCCGCGTGGCTTCTGCTGCTGGAACTCATTTGCTGCCAGCATTCCCATTGTTCCTTTCCATTTCCCTCTCCAGCTTTTCCAGCGTGGCCGTGGGGATGGAAGTTAATTTAGCAGGAATATCTGTTAGATCTGCCAGGGTTTGTTTGGTTTTTTTTATTTACAGCAGCTCTTTTGCTGGCTGTGCCTGTCCCTGGAGCTGTGGCAGCTGGGAGATTTAAAACAGGGATTCAGGCAAGTTCCCACTGGAAAACTGGATCCAAATTCCCATTTTTTGCTGGGAGCTGGACACAGAAGTCCTGATAACTTCCTCCGAAGACAGCAACAAATTCTGATCAGCAGCTCTTGTTTGTTCTTGTCCAGATTAGGGAATTCATTCACAGGGTTGCAGGAATGTCAGGCTGGAACACGTTAAACTCATTCCTTTTTCTTTCCTGTAGCCATCAGCTCGCCATGGATGAAGAAAATAATATCCAGGAATATCCTATCAACCTCCAGCCCTTGGAATCCAAAGTGAAAATGTGAGTAAGGAAAAGTGTTGAGTCTGCCTTGGAATCAGCTGGGGATGTCCAATTCCTGAGCTGCAGGATCCACACTGGATCCATCCTGGATTTCTGTGTCACTGGATAAAAGAGCTTCCAATTAGCAAATTATTAAGTTCTCTATGTTTAATAATGTGGAGCTGGGAAAATTGGGGTTGTTCAGCCTGGAAAAAAGAGAAGGCACCGAGGTGACCAAATTGTGGCCTTCCAGTGCCTAAAGGGGCTCCAGGAGAGCTGAGGAGGGATTTGGGACAAGGGCTGGAGGGACAGGACACAGGGAATGGCTTCCACTGCCAGAGGGCAGGGATGGATGGGAGATTGGGAAGGAATTCCTGGCTGGGAGGGTGGGGAGGGGCTGGGGTGAAATTCCCGAGCAGCTGTGGCTGCCCCTGGATCCTGGAAGTGCCCGAGGCCAGCTTGGATGGGGCTTGGAGCAGCGTGGGACAGTGGGAGGTGTCCCTGCCATGGCAGGGGGGGGATGGGATGGGATTTCCATTCCCTTCCCACCCAATGAATCACAGAACCACATGGATTCCCTTTGAGCAGAGTTTCAAATGTTAAACATCAGTGTTGCACTCATTTTGTCATTTCCTCTCTGTGACTAAAGAACATTTGGGAATCTGCTGGACTTTTCCGTGTGTGCAGAGAAGCTAGAGGAGGGAAGGGCAGCACGGAGCCTTTTCTGTGCCGATTTTCCCATCCAGCATCAGTTTCCCAGGGATTCCCTGGAAGTAGCAGCCCTGGAAGTGCAGAATTCCTGCTCTGGAGAAGCGGGATTTCCTCGGGAAGCGGGCTCAGCCAAGGCACACGCTGACACCTAGCGCCCCGCCGGGAAGGGAGGGATGCGCATCCCGGGGCTCCGGGAATGAGCTCCGAACTTCCAAACCCCACCGAATCATGGAATCATGGAATGGTCCGGGTTGGAAGGGACCTTTAAAGACCTTTTAGTCCAGCCCTGAGCAGGGATGGCTTCAACTGGGACAGGGTGTCAGCCTGATTTGGGGGTTTTTAGGGATGGGGAATCTCCCCCCTGCCACCCTCATGGAAAAAAATCCTTCCTCATGTCCTAAATCAATCCTCTCTTCGAATTATAGAATAATTTTAAATTCTGCTGTACATTACATGATATGAAGTTTCCCCTGTCATCAGTTATTCTAAAAGTCTTGATTTTGAATAATTAAACTTCCCCACATATTTGTCAAGAGTCCAGGATTCCTTTTGGAGCCTCTCCCAGCATGGATCCTCCAGCCCTGGTGCAAGAATTGCCTCCATCCAGAAAGCACTGCCTCACTTACAGGCCATTCAAATATTAATGCATATTAAAATATTAAAAGGACATGAAGTTTCAAATTAAAACCCAGTGTCTTCTAAGCTTTTAGTCATGCAGATAAAAGCCAGATAAAAGAATCCATTTTCAGGGAGCTTTCTAGGAGAGTAAATATGACTTAAGCTCAGTGTATTCTCCAGCTTTAAAATAGAAATACATGTAAATATAAATATGTAAATATAAATGTGTAAATACTGCTCATCCCAGCGAATAAACCCTCAATTGCTTAAAAATCCTACAAGGAGCTAATCCTGCAGAGAAGTTGTGGATGCTGGAATTGTTCCAGGCCAGGTTGGACGGGGTTTGGAGCAACTTTGGATAGTGGAAATTGTCCCTGCCCATGGCAGAAGATGAAATGAGATGACGTTTTCCACCCTAAACCATCCTGAGATTCCATAATTCCATGATACTGCTCTAGCTCTCAAATTGCAGTCGTATCTGAATTCTAATCTGAAGTGTGGTATAAAAATAAGATGCAGAAGGTTGTTAATTCCTTTAAGTGGTCAAATGGATATTTTTATTTTGATTGTGGAATGTAGGAGAAATTCTGACTTCTGAATGGCCTCAACTGAAATCACTTCCATGGGTTTTGGGATTGGGTTGGACTCTGAGTAACGTGGTAAGAGTTTGGAACCAGATCATCTTTAAGGTCCTTTCCAACCTAAACCACTCCTAAACCACCCAAACCACTTCAAGGAGAATTCCCTGATTCTCCTTAATAAATATCCTAAATTATCCCAGTGGTGCCTTCTACAAGCCCCACAGAGGTAGTTCCACGTGATCCTTACCCAGATAGGAAAAGAAAATACAGGAACCCCCCAACCCCAGCGTTTTGAGCCAGGGATCTGGACTGAAATCCTTTGTTCCCTCAGCATCCAGCGAGCATGGCGTGAGCACCTGCAGCACCAGGACCTGTCCCCATCCCTGGAGCTTCAGGACAAGGACAGCCCATCATCAATGTCCCCAACATCCCCAACGTCCCCAAGGTCCCCAACGTCACCGGCCTCAGGCAAGATGAGCAGGTCTGTCAGCATGAACACCTTCTCCGACAGCAGCACCCCCGTGAGTCTGGCTGGAATTCCTCCTTTTTCCTCTGTTGGCTTCCTTTCTGGGCTTTGGGATAAGTGAAAGCTCAGCTGTGGGCTCACGGGGTTGGTAATGGGTTAAAAAGGGATTTTTAGGTGTCTCGAGTGACCTTCAGGCAGAGATTCCTCTTGTAGGCTCATTAGGATGTGTGACTGTGGGTATCAGAGCTGGAATTCAGCAGATTTTGGAGGTGTTCTTGCTGGTAAAAAGGTGCTTCCAAGTGGTCTTGTGTGTTTAGGATATTGTGTTCCCAAAAAACCTCAAATTGTGGTGCTTTTCATGCAAAGAAATGTGGTTTCTCGGTTGAGTTTTGTTTTTGTTTTGTTGGTTGATTTTTATCAAAAAAGAGACTAAAAGAGACTAAAACAGGCTAAAAGAGACTTTGAGAAGTTGATTTAGGAGATCAAAATTAGACTTGATTTTGGAATAAATATTCCACCTTGATCAGTGGCTGGAGGCTGCATTTCTCTTTTTAAGGTGACCCTAAATAAACCCCAAATACAGTTCCCATTTCTGGAATACAAACAGTTCTGTGACTGTCTCTGAACTGGGATTTGTAGGTCAATAAATAAATAAATACAGACTCTGGAAATGTTGCCTTCAGCTTTGTGACAGAAGACAAGATTTGAGGGAATTGCAGACTGGAGTGCATGGAATAACTCAGGAATTCCAGGAACAGGGATTGCCCTGGTGTGTGGTGCAGGAAGTGTCTCCCTGCTCCTGAGGAGGGAATGGGTTGGTTGGATCCTCACTGCCAGTGGCTGTTGCCACTCCCAGGACAGCATTTGGTGGCTTCTGAATGCCTACAAAAATCTGGGAATCCTTGTTAGTGGTGTTCTTCAAGCTGAATAAATTCAATTCTGCCTTGAATTGCAAAGTTGGAGTGATTTTAATCTCGTGAAGCCCAAGGCACTGATCAAACAGAGCTTTTCCACACTAAAACCTTTGATCTTGGAATTCTGGGGATAATTTGGCTCTTTCCAGTGTTGATCCAAGTGTTGATCCAGGCCCAAAGTGAAGCTGTTTCCAGCAGGTTTATTTTGGGACGCGGTGCTTGACGGAATTTAATAAAATATTCCTGAGGGCACTGCTTTATTTTTAGTTGGGAGCTGGAGAGCAGGAGGATAAAGTGGGTTGGAATATTGGGTTAGACACTGACGTTTCATGGATTAAAGGGGTTTGGTTCCTTTAATTAGAGGAATAAATGAGGATATAAATGTTTATCTGCCACTGGAATCTGCTTCCACCAGAGGTCCCTCGTACCCTGCGCAGGGACATTCCCGGGTGCTCCAGAGTTTCTCCAGCACTGATCTCTTTTGGAAAATGACACTTTGGGATGTTTGGGAGCTCAGTAAGGGCAGCTGGGAGTTCTGTATTTGTGGGGAGAAAGCGATGGCTCCATCTCCGATTGTTTGTGGGGTACAGCACGGGGTTCCCCTGGGCCTTCCCCATGGAGAGAACTGACAGAATGGGTGGAATGTCTGAGCTTGAGGGATGAGATGGAAATGGAGAATTCTTGTTTGGCTGCTGCTTTGGAGCAAAGAAAGGTTCGTGTGTGTGTGTAGTACAAGCAGTTATTTAACTGCTGGAAAAGATCAGTTATTGATCACTGATCGGATTATGCTATGAGGAGCACACAGGCTGGAGCTCTGTTGTCTTCATTTGCTTTTGTTTTCCTTTTGCATGTTAATTTTTGCTAAAAAGAAATTAGAAGACAGACGTAAAACAGATTTGAAATAATGTTCTTCCTTGTAAATATTTTAATTTTTGCTACTGTGTAGAAAAGTGCCAAAACTTTCCTTCCTAGACGGGTTTCTGCTTTTTTCCTCCAAAATCACGGAATGGTTTGGGTTGAAAGGGACCTTCAAGCTCATCCATCCCACCCCCGCCATGGGCACGGACACCTCCCACTGTCCCAGGCTGCTCCAAGCCCTGTCCAGCCTGGCCTTGGGCACTGCCAGGGATCCAGGGGCAGCCACAGCTGCTCTGGGCACCCTGTGCCAGGGCCTTCCCACCCTCACCGGGAGGAATTCTTTCCCAATATCTCATCTAAATTTCCACAGCATCAGCTTGAAGCATCCCCTTGTTCTGTCACTCCAGGTCCCAGTGAAGTCTCTCTGCGTGTTCCTTGTATCCCCATTCAGATTCTGGAAGGAGCTCTGAGCTCTGCACACAACCTCCTCTTCTCCAGGCTGAAAACTCCAGCTTTCCCAGCCCGTCTCCACAGGGGAAGATCTCCAGTCCCTTACCAACCTCCTGGCCAGTTCTGGCCTTGCTCCAGCAGTTTCACGTCCCTCTTACTGTGGGGACACCAGACCCGGGTGCAGCATCCCAGGCGGGCTCTCAGGAAGCATTCCATGTCCAGGGGGATGTGCCAGCCCGGCTCCCACCCTGCCGGGCTGCCCGGGGGAGCAGCGGGAGCCCGCGGGATGCGGGGGCGGCGCTCGGGCGTTCAGCACCGCGGGCAGCGGCGGGGCCGGGCCCGCTCAGCACCGCGGACAGCGGCCAGGTTCTCTCGCTCCTCGCCCGGGACCCGGGGCTCGCTGCCCTTCAATGCGGATCTTACCCCAGCCCTGTCACTCCTGACCTCCCATCCTGGCAAAGCATCTCTTTTCCTCTCCTAAAAATCACTGGGATGCTCACGAGAATGGCAGGAACTGATTCTGTAAAATCCCCATTTTTTTGCTTTAGCCAAGCGCTCCAAGAGGCAACTTTCTGCCAAGAAATGCTTTTTATTAGAGTTGTAACCACACAAAACCTGCTTTTCCAAACAGGAATGGTTATTTCCCCACTCCTTCTCATCGGCTGATGCCACAGAAATATCCCGTGGGGAAAAGAGCCAGGATGGAACTCCTTTGCCCCAACCCTCACTTTCTTTGTCCTTCCTGCCCTGCGTGGGACTTTCCTCAGGGATTTATTAAGGTTTGGTTCTAAAATAGAACAAAATCTCTCTGCTCCCTTTGTGTGTTCCTAGGTCTCCCAGGAGAATCCCATTTTTCCACTGGTGTCTGTGACATTCCCAGGTGTGTTTTGCACCTGTGGGAGCAATGGGAAGTTGAGGGAGAGGGGAAATCAATGTATGGGAGCCAGTGGAATCCTAACAAGCAGTGGGGTGTTAATATGGGGAACATTCCCTCTTTCCTGTGAGCCTGAATTCCCAAATCCATCAGCAGCAGAGAGGGAACCATCTGATAAATATTTACAATGTGATTTCTATATAATGTAAAAATGCAAATCCTTGCTCTTGAGCAGCATGGATGGAAACATAATTAAAGATGAGGGAGACAAATCCAACTGAGATGAAAAGGCCTTAATTAGAAATCAAATATTTGATGGGCTGGGGAGAAACATGGCCGCTGATGTGGCTGTCAGATAACACTTGGAATGAAGGGAACATGGAAAAAAAATGTTGTTTTCAATCTCTCCCACTGGCTTTGGATAATCTCAGCTCTAAATGTGAACAGGGAATTCAAAGTGCTGTGGCCTAACATGGAATTTGTCTTTTAAGTGGTTTTTTTTGGAGAAGTAGTTGTTGAGTTTGTGTTTATTTGTGTAGACAATTATCCCCAGTGATTATCCAAGTCTAAATCCCTTACGAATATTATCCCATGGGATTTGAACTGCTGGGATACAAAAGGACCCTCTTGATCTTTTCTGCAGGTGGGAGCAGAACACCAATAATTTCTTCTTCTTTATGTTTTGTGCATTGAAGGTTGGGTATTGATGTGATTACTGACGTCAATTTGAGTCCTTGTGGTTTAGCAGCAGCAAAATCAATCCAGAAATGCTCTTGGTTGGTGATAAAACCACTGATAAGACATTTCTGATGATGTTTCTGGGGGAATATTCAGCTGCTTGAGACACCTGAGAACAGTTTCTTGAGTTCTGGAGTGGGTTTAGCTCTGGGAAGTTTCACAGTGAGATGGCTCTGGTGGGTATCGATGAGAGGGCTCAAAAATAGGTTTTTTTATGTCCCACTTCAGGAAATTTGGCTGAATCGTTTATAAATCCTTTCTAAGCTAATTCTATTTCCAATATCTCATTTATTCCCACAGCAGGGAAATTACACTGCCTGCCTTTTACAAAGCCGGGCCCCAAACTGAAAATAATATTAATGAAGACTTTAATGCTTAATTAAGCAGGAGGGTGCAGAGCAGATTTGCACCATCACAGAAAGTTCTTGGGGGGTTCTCTCCAGCCCTGTGACAGCACACTGAAAATCCAGAATTCCCTTTGTCTGAGGAACTTCCAGAGGGCAGGGATAGATGGGATATTGGGAAGGAATTGTTCCCTGAGAGGGTGGGGAGGGGCTGGGATGGAATTCCCAGAGCAGCTGTGGCTGCCCCTGGAATTCTGGAAGTGTCCAAGGCCAGGCTGGGCAGGGCTTGGAGCAGCCTGGGACAGTGGAAGTTGTGGGACTGGATGACCTTTGAGGTCCCTTCCAACCCAAACAATTCCATGATTTTTTCCTCTGTGACCAGTGAGCTTTGCTGATGGCATTTGCAATCTTTGGGAATGTTGACAATGGCCTGATTTCCTTAGGCTGGAAAAGATCCCATCTTTTCCTGCTCTTTAGGATGCACAGCTAAAATATCCTAAAACATGTAGAGCTTCCAGTGAGACCCTCTGGGATCACAGCTCTGGGTGTTGGTGGCTTGAGAGTTGGGCATGGATGAGGAGAGGACACAGAGGACACAATGAATTCCTAATTCCTAGGAATTATTGGGAATACCAGGATCTGGCAAATCCAAAATTATGAGGCCTTTTGTTGTCACCCTTCCCAAGCCCTGCCCGTGACAGAGATCAAACAGCTCAATCCAGAGCCAAACACTGGAGCAGTGCAGGAAAAGGGAAAGGATTTGGAGTGGGAATGGATTTGGAGTGGGATTTTGGGTGGCGTGTCTCCAACACGGAATTATTTGAGACTGGGAGATTTCCAACCACACGTTTCCCACAAGGAATTATCTTCACTGGCTGGAATGAATTCTATTTTCATGGGACAAAAAAAGAGGGGGAAATGTAAGAAATTGAAGTAATGGACAATAAAGTCATGATTAGACCAGGAGGAATTAGATGTATAAAATACATTTAATAGGAACTTACTGGGATGGAGGGAAAATCCAATGGAAATTGCCCCATCCTAAGCCATTAAATTATTTTAGTGGCTCTATCACCACTGAAATGTGGCAGCAGCACTTTAATAGGGTCTATTACAGAACAGTGGATCTTCCCAAATATATCCAGATTATCTCCTTCCAAAGGGCAGAGTATTGATTTCTGCTCGTAAAACGAATTTTCAGAGTAAATACACCGGAAAAGTACATTTTTGTGGGAATAAATATGACTTGAGCTATTTTACTGCTTGGAATTTAGGCAAATAATAATCATTATTCTGGTTTTGGGGAGATTCAGACCCTGTTTCAATAACTCCATTTTTTGAGGCAATTTTCCACCTGTGAAATGACTTCTTAGGGTCAGCTAAAGGCCATTAAGAAGACATAAATGACATTTTAGGGAAGCATTTAAGGAAAAAGTAATCTTTTTTTTGGGAATATTTTCAAGGGAGTGAAAATTTCACACTGGGAGTAAAAAAAGCCATTTTAATTTTAACAAAGAACCCAAAGTGAGCAGCAGGGAGGTGTCGTGGTGGTGGTGGTTCATCTCCCACCTGCTCTGCCCATCCTGGAGCTGAGCCCCACCACAGGTGATGCTTTTGGAAGGAAGGCTGGGCAGCTTTGCTCCTCAGCAAACACCTCCCTAAACCCAGTTTTAATGGACATTCCCACATTGGAGTTATTCGGGATTTCAACAAAGCCTGGTTAAATCCTGTGTTAATGGAGAGTCCCATGCTGGAATTATTCAGGTCTCCAGATTTTCTCCCAACCCCATCTCATACCAATAATTTTTGGTAAAGCCGCCCTTTAGCAAAGGTCTTTAAGAGATCTAAGTCCAGCAGTGGACTTTGGGGTTTATTCTGAATTATTCTTTACTTCCATGATTTGTTTGATTGCAACCCTTTGTTCTCCTTTTTTTAACTTCTGCTGCTCTTTCTGCCTTTCCTTTAAAGTGTCAGCCTTTATGAACCCCAAAATTCCCCTAAGTTCCTCTGTCCTACCCATGTAACAGTGAATTTTGGAGGGGTTTCCCATTTCCCAGGCTCTTCTCTCCAGTAAGATTTTATTTAGCAGTGCCAGGATCACCTCAGACCCCACTTGTGTCCTTATCCTTTGGACTGTGCTTTAAACTTTCCTCCACTGGTGACTTCTGAAATTTTGACCTTATTTTGCCCTTCTTTGCTGACATTGAATTAAATATTTTTCCTCCTGTTGGTCAGGGCAGGAAAATGCTGGGATCTGAGCAGTTCCCACCTGGGAACAGCAGGGCCAGAGGTGAACTGTGGAATATTCCTGTGGTTTATTACATTGGACATGTCCTGCTGTTCTGATAACGCATTCCCCACACCGTGTGTGCACCAGTCCTTCATTATTTGAAAATTTAGGAGCTCTTGTTTTTCCAACTAAACCCTTGTTTCCAGTTGCTAATTAAGGCGCTGCTTTAATTGCATTAATTCCTCTCATTCCGAGCCTGAACGTGGAGCTTGGAAAACGCTGCTCCAATCACGTCAGCGGCCAGGCTTTGGCTTTTCCAAGGTATTTAAAATTCCATCGCTGTTCCAATAAACCTCAGCCAGTGGATTATTTCTCATGGACAGACAGTCCATCCTTCTCCTGGGGGCTTTATGGACAGAGTGTATAAAATGATAACACAATGAATGGGCCACTTGCCATCCTCTATCAGCTGCTTAAATCAGCTGCTCCAGACAGGAATTCAATACAGGAGAAGCTGTTCCAAATGGATTTTTCAGGTACAAGGCATAACAAGGAATTTCAGGAGTATTCTTGATCCATTGGCACAAAGATAGCTTTAAAGACATTTATGGGCCTTCAATAAAGATGTTTTCAAACCATCTTCAGAATAATAAAATCGCTTTGGTGCTCTGAGGAGCTCAGAAGAAAATCAAATTATTGTTAGATTTGATTATGTCAGTGTCCAGATATCCCAGATATTGGATAAAATCCGCTGAGAAGCAAAAGGAGAATCTCATTCAGGGAGGGAAAGGAAGAGAAGGTTTTGCATGCAGGAATTTAATATTCCCCTGTAATTTTATTTTTATGTAAATTATGTAAATTAGATGAAGATGTCATAATATTTCCTGTGCTGAATTCATGCTATTTATGAACACTGCAGTGCCTGTTTCCCCCTCTCCTGTAAAAACCTGCTGTGCTTCCCAGAATGCCAGGGACTTACCTCGTCTCCTGTGTTTAATTTTGCAAAATTGGGATGCAAACTTAAATATGAAATCTTGAAGCCAAGTTTCAGGAACAGATTTCCTACCTCGAAGGAAATGGAAAGGGAATATGGAGGTGCCATGGAGAATTCAGTATTTTTAATCTAGAGCTGTGTTTTTTGGGATGTAGAGAAATGAAAATAGGCTGTCCAGGCAAGAGGTGGATTCATGGATTCACCATTCCTGGAAGTGTTCCAAAAATGTGTGGATGTGGCACTTGAGGATGTTATTTAGTGGTGAACGTGGGTTGATGGTTGGACTTGATCTTGGGAGTCTTTTCCAGCCTTAAGGACTCTGTGATTCCATGAAATTCTGGCCTTGGTGTCCCTCCCAAGACTGGGAATCCTCCTCTGGCTTCCTGCCCACTTGGGGCCCATTTTGATGTTTCTTTTCCTGGCCAAATATTTCCTGGATTTTCATCCAAAATCATTCTAAATTTGCTTTGTGGGGTGGAGTTCCATGGATGGCTTTAGGGCAGGGCTGGACCTTTGTCTGTCCCTTCCCATTTCTGGGGAAAAAAAGCCCCGAACTGTTGACTGAGCCCTAAATCTCCTCTAGGACAACACTAAGGTTCAGAGGAGCTTGGAACTTGCAACTACAAATCCCAGTCTGGCTTTTCCATGTCCCAATTGCCATTCCATGCCTTTAATCCTGATACACTTCTTTGTTAAGTCCATCTGCAGGAAGTCCTTCATTGCCTTTGAATGGAACAGATCCTCTGCTGTTCCTTGTCCCAAAAGAAAGGGAATTGGACCCTTTGAACCTAGATTGTGACCTTTCCCTAAGGATTCTTGCTCCCTCTTGGAGAAATCTTTGGGAGGGCACTGATTCCCTGCAAATCTGAGCCTGACTGACATCATCAGAAATCCCCAAACCCTCGATGCTGTAAAAATATCCCAGAGTTCCTTAACTCGTTTTCCAGGAGGAGTTTAATGATCCAGAAAATTAAGAATATTCACATTTTTTTCCAGCGAGGAGATATTTTAATTCCAAATGTTCCCACTTAATTTCCCTCAGAGCATAAAGTCAGACCTTCCGTGGCAATGTCCTTTCAGCTGTCCTTGTTTTGGGGATTTATCTTCTCCATGCTTTCATTTTAAACCCTGCTCTTTGACACAAAAAAAGAATTATTTCATTTATTAAAGGCTATGCCCACCATGAGATAATCATGGCAAAGAAATGAGAGGCTGTCACTGACTCCTCTCTCCATGAAAAAGGAATTGCAGAGCTCCTGGCTGTCAATGGATGCATTTTCCAGCAGCACTGAAGGGCTTTATTTGGCTTTTTACAGCACCACTGTCCTTTGTTTCCAGCCTTTGCCACACAGTGGAACTTTGTCTGCTGGAAGGTTGATGCCAATGGTGGAAAAGATCGTAAAGACTCATGGAATTTCTTTTGGGATACATGAGCCTCAGTAAAGGTTTTATTGCAGCAATAGGAGCATAAAGAGAGGGAATGTAGGAGAAGAGTCTTGCTTAGAGTGTGACAGTACAAACCAGGTTGGGCCAGGTTTAATTCAGGTAAATCTGGGTTTACTTCCAAACTGGGGCACTTCCAAAAGGTTTTTTTTTTTAATAAATGTGCAAGTATATACTTTAATTAAATTGATTTTTTGAAAAAGTCATTTTTAGCATTACCTGATGTTGGGGTTTTCCCACTTAATTAGGGCTGAACAGGAACTGAGTATGAGATTGGTTGATGGTGTATTTTCCTTTTAACAGTTAATTTTAGTGTCTTCTCCAGTCATGGAGCAGCTGAACCAGTGGGAATGAGCTGTGTTTTTAACTCCAACACTGGTTTGGCTGCAGGGCTGGACATTCTGGATTGATCCATGTCAGAAACTTAGATGTCTAAAAGTGAACTCCCAGTGCCTTGGATTTTTTGCTCCTCCTGTGTTTTCCCAGGATGATTTGGGTGGGAAGGGACATTAAATCCCATCCCACCCCATGCCATGGGCAGGGACACCTCCCACTCTCCCAGGGTGCTCCAAGCCCTGTCCAGGCTGGCCTTGGACACTCCCAGGGATGGGGAAGGTGTCCCAGTATGTTGTTTATTTCCTTGGTTAAATCAGTGCTGGAGATCAATTGAATTCCTGTGGAATTTCACTTAAAACACGGAAATGACCTTAGGTTTTGGGAGTTCACTTTGATGCAAATGGGAAATGTAGTCATATCCTAATATAAATATTTCCATAAATGAAGTAATTTATAATTGCATGATCCAGATGTTTTTCTGTTCCATAAAAGCTGGATGGACCTGTGCAAAACACAAATATCTGGTATCCATCTGGTATCCATCTGCATCCCAGCTCCTGGATCCCTTGGCACAGGGATGCTGTGGGATCAGTCCCTAAATGAGTCTCTCCCTGCCCCCATAATTTGGGGATTTGTCAGAGCAGCCTGGCTTTTCCCACTACTGATAACTCAACTTCCTCCCCTTCAGCACCTCTGTTAAAGGGTGGGAAAGCTTTGCTTGGTTGTTAGGACAAAGAATCCAGGATGGGAAATCATTGCTTATTAAATATTTCCAAAAAAACCTGGATTTTTATATTTATCTAGTTTGGGAGATCAGCAGATGGAGAAGGAGCAGAGAACCTCTCCTGATCACAGCCGAGACGCCTGGAAAAATGTTTCCACAGTGACACTAAAATCTTAATAACCTGTCAAAGGCTCTGCTCAGGAGAGCTTTGGGATGAAAAATAGCTCCAAGATTTCCAGCTGAACAATGCTGGTTCATTAAGCATCCATCAAAACACAAAGTGAAAGTTAATTTACCTCAAGTCTTGCTCCTGAGCAAAGCCAGGGCCCACTTTTTAATTTTCCAGGAGAAAATTGAACATTTCAGCCACGACTTTCTGGGAGCCCAAATTTGTGAGGAGCAAAATCCCAGTGGGGAAAGACTGGGAGAGATCAAGTACTTGAAGGTGCAGCTAAATCTCAAATAATTGTTACCTCAATACGAGAACTTAAAAAATTAAATAAGTATAACCAGAGCCTAATTAACCTGACAGATTAATTACACCCTCAGGGAAATTTGGACAATTGGATCAGGAAAAACAGAATTGGTTTTGGACAATCTGATCAGGAGAAATTGAAATTTCCTGGTGTTTAGGAGAGCCTGGACACCCAAACTGTTCAATTTTGGGTGGCCTTCAAACAAGCAGACAAATAGGAGCTGCTCCCAAGGCATTTTCTCCCAAAATACATTTTATTCTCATAGATGCTGTCCCAAACTTTGCATTTTTCCCCATCACTGCAGGTTGTTGTTGCTTTATTTTGGGGGAGCTGACATGGTCACAGAAATAGTTTTGGTTTTTTAAAATAGTTTTTTTTTAGGTTTGTTTAAAACAGGGCCCTGTGGTAGGAAAGGGGAATTTGAGTTTTGCCTTCCACACAATCCATCCAATTTCAGGGCAGAACTGGTGATGGCCCAGCCTGAGACAGCCAGGACAATATTTTCTTCTGCTTTAAAGGCCTGTGAGTTATCCAGGATTTTCTGTGGAGTCAACATAAGGAATGTGGGGACACCCTTTAAGGAGTTTATTGGAGCTGTTATGCATTTAAATTGTCCCATTAGGGGGCCATGCTCCCCTGGCTGCCAATACAGATCAGCCTCAGGAGAGCTGTGGAGGCTCTTCCAGGAATTATTCCTGCTATTTCCCACTTTAATGGGTTGCTTATTTTAGGAAAACAATGATTTTCTCCAAATGAGGCAGCCTGAAGTTTAATCTTTGTGGGCAGATGTTTATTTGCTGTGATGTTCTTATCTCTTATCACAGATTTATTCAATAAATGAGTTTATAACAACCTGATCAGGCCCTGCATGGATCCAGATTCCTGCATTCCTTCTCAATTCATCCATTCCCTGCTCCTTCCAAACCAACAGGAATCCCAAAGAGACAGTTAAAAACCAGAGGTGGGGACACAACAGTTCCCTGCAGCGGCTTTTGTCCATAATGAGTAATAAAAGCCAAAATAGAAATCTTAATGAATGCCTGTAATACTCAGCTGTGCTTTACTTCTAAAGGAATGAGAGAATTGAATAGAAGATGGAATATTTAAAATAGCCTAAAAATATTAATACCTGGATCAACATTAAAAAAAATACAAACAAATATAGGTTGATAAACGTATTTTAACCTATTTTTTATAAACCTACAAAAAAAAAAAGGGGGAAGAAGAGAGAAAATATTTCTGTGGAGGGTTAAGATATTTCCTTTGGCATTTACCTTTAATTTTCAGATGAATTTTCTTCCCAGGGTTGTGATTTCACTGGGATGGAAGTTGGGTGTTAAATCAGGATCCTCTTTGAAATCCTTCCCCCTTCAATTATCCAGCAGTTGCCTGCCAGGGAGCTGATGGAATTAATGAGGGATTATTACAATATTCTAGTTTTGAAACATTAGACAACAATCCCACCCTCTGCCCCCAGGAGATCTGACTTTTATTAACAATTCCCAGAAAAGACTGACACTGGGAAGCTGCAAATCCAGCTGCAAATCCTCTTCCCAGGAATAGTATCAGGGAAAAAGTGTGGTACTCAAATAAATTTATTTTCCCACCAATCTGCCAGATCTCATTTGAAAAGTTTCTGTGCCCCTCACTATTTTGGCTGACAGGAGTTGGAGAAATGGAAACCAGCAAAAAAAATTTGGGATTTTTTCCCCTCTCCAGTGATAAAAAGTCATTCAGCAATGCTGCTCTGAAAAGTTATTTATTCTTCATTAAACTCTCTGCTGCTGCCACCTCAGATTTTGGGATCCAGGAGATCCTGGCCAGAGTTTGTGCTGCCACTGGATTTTTTACTCTGTTCCTGGGAGGTGAATTTATCCTGATGCTGTTGTTCCTGGTCTGGGAGCAATGGGATGAGAGAAGCTTTAAAATCCTTGATTTTTATTTATCCCAGCCCAGCTGTGTCCAGGTGTGGGATTGGAGCACCCTCGAGGTGTCCATGGATAGATTTGTTCTTGTGACCAAGGGTTAGCAATGTTTATGTGGTGGAAAATAAAACAGAGTTTTCAAAAAAACTTTAAAATTAAAAAGAAATTTCAAAACAATCAAATTTTTTAAAATTTAAATAAATATTTTAAAATCTTAAAATTTTACAATTTTAAATTAAAAATTATTTAAGATTTTTAAAAGTGTCACCCCAGTTAAGAACTTTTGGGATCAATTTGCACTTTTAATGCTGAGGGTTGGCCTCAGATCAAACCTGGGGGGTCTTTTTGGTTCTGGTCTCCACCAATTTCACTCAGCCCTTCAATTCCCTGACCTGAAATGCAGAAAATGACACAAAGGAATTATTGGTGCTAAAAATCCTCATTTTCAAAGCCAGGAATTGCTTCTTCCCAGCTGGATTTGTCCTTAGGGAGCAGAATTTGGGACCAGTGGCACAGAGCAAAGGGAATTTGGGGTGGTGCAGTGAGGCCCTTCAGGAAATCCTGCAGGGAATGTGCTTTGGAGATGCTTTCTGAGGGGTGATTTATTTTCCACGAGCAATTCCTGCTTTGGGATTGGCGCCATGGCACCTGTGGTCCCTGAGCAATGCCCGGCGCTGGTTTTCCTCCTACCCCCGGGAAAATCCCAGCTGGGGTGAATTCCAAACCTTCCCTTTGCTCTGGGGTTCAGCCCCATCATTCCCATCCCCCTCGTCCCTAAACCACACTCCGGGAAGTGAAGAGTTCTCCCAAATCCATGAATACATCCCTAATTTTGCTGTGTCACCGCTGCCGAGTGATGTCACCGCAAAAATGCAAATTAACTCCTGGAATTAAAGATGACTCCGCTTTTCTAAGCTCACCTGAGCCCTCCCCAGCCCAAATTTATCCCTTTGCCGGAGCCCAAAATCCGATTGTTGTCCCAGCCGGAATTTGCATTTCCAGGAGGGATTTCTTTTGTCTCCCAGCGCTGATTTTATTGTCCTCGCTGATAATCTCTTGATTAGCCTCTCATCAGCGCTAATCACTTGTTTCCTCCTGATCGGGGAGCCTGAGAAATAAACACGGGACGGGGAATAAATTAGGAGCAGGAGGTTGGGAATGTCCCGCGTTCATTCCAGAGGCACCAGGAAAGCACAGCCCTGCGGCTCCAGGAATAAATTAATTAATGAGGCCTGATTTCAACCACCTCATGGATATAAATGGAGATAAAATCCCACTTTTAGTGTCAAATAAGGATTGAAATGTGTGCTGAAAGGTTGGGATTGCAGCAGAGGGAAAGCAGCAGCTCTGCTGGGCTCTCCACATTCCCTCTGCTCCTGTGCTCCCACATCCTCTCCAAACCAGGGAGAGCCTGGAGCTCTTCCATCACTCCATGACATTCCAGACTCAGGAACCTGGAGCAGGAGCCTGGGAATACCCAGTGCTCATTCCAGAGACACCAGGAGAGGAACATCCCTGTGGCTCCAGGAGTAAATTAATTACCCAGGGCTGATTTCAGCCACCTCATGGACATCAATGGATATAAAATCCCATTTTTAATGTAAAACAGGGATTGAAACATGCCCTGAAACGCTGGGATTGCAGGCCAGGGATTGCTGGGCTCTCCACATTCCCTCCTCTCCTGCCTGAGCCGCTCATCCCCATCCTTCCCTCCCTCCCTCTCTGGAACATTAGGAAAGTAAAGAAAGCTGAATAAATGAAAAGCCCTGTGAATTATTTATCCCTCTAGAGCGGCTCTTCCCAGCTTTTCCAGAGCCCTCCCTCCCCCTCTGCAGCTCAGCTCTGCTTTAGGTTTATTTTAAATCACCCAAGGTTTCGTTTCAATTTGAATTCTCCCCTGCTAATTAATAATTAATGACCTCCCTTGCTCTGGAATATCTTTTTTCCAAGCAGGGATTCAGGGAAAGGGAACGAGGCTGATCCTGCCCTGCTCAGGCTCCACCACTGCCCAGGTGGGAAATAAATTCAGGTTTTTAACTTAAAGTTGTATTTTTTTTCACTTCTTGGTGTATTTTTCCCCTTTTTGCTGTATTTTTTTCCACTTTTTGTGGTATTTTCCCAACTTTTTGGTGCTTTTTCCCCCTTTTTGCTGTATTTTTCCTGTCACTGTGCTCCTATGTGGACCTTTCCCAGGCTTTTTTTTCCTGTCTGCTCAATTTCTTCCCTTTAATCTCATTTTTTGGGGGCCTTTTCCTCCAATTTTTGCCTTCTGTGCCACCACCCCCATTGATTTTTTGGGGGGTTTTTTCCCTTTTTTAATGATTTTCACCCCATTTTTTGCACTTTCCTCCATTCTCTCTGGGTGTTTTTCACTCCAGCTTTGCTCAGGAGGTTTTCCCCCAATCTGCCCCTGCTGGAGGTATTTTACAGCCAAAATATCTTGATGATCTTTCCATATTTCCAACAGCAGATGGACCTAGAATGCCAAATTCTGGGATTTATTCCCTTTTTTCTGGGGTTTATTTTCCTTGTTTTTGTTTGAGCTGGGCATAATTTAATCCCAATGAAAATGAAAATGAAAAATTCTCTCTTGAACATTCCTTTTTTTGTTTAAACCTTGAAGGAATTTTTTGCCTTGTGGCTCTTCCTGGGAGGAATCTCCTGAGGATTAACACATCCCTGAGGAAGTGCAATGGGAAAAAATGATGGAAAATAAATATGGTTTTATTTTAATAATTTTTTTCCTGGGGGAGACTTGCAGGGAGTACTTTGTGTCCATTTTCCAGCTGTACTGATCCATGAAAAAATTAAAATTTACCTAAAGAAAGCCTCAAGGAGGGCACTGAGGACGCCTCTTCTGGGATTCTCCTGCTCCAAGTGTCAGCCTGGATTTCCTGTCAGGATGCAGAACATCCCAACAGCTGCTGCTGGAACCTTCACAGCTCCTTTTAGTCTGTTAAGAAAGGGAATTTTAAAAGTCAGGACAGGTTATTTAAGGGAATAACCTTTAAGGGAATAAGCTCTCTGTCCCTCCCATGGGGGTGAGATTTCCAAGCTTTATTATGGAAAAGTGAATTATGACAAGTTGGAATTTAAAAGGCAGAATGGAACTAAAGGTTGAAAGGGTTGGAATATTGGTCTGGGATTGCTTTACTTGTGGTTTGACTTGGAAAAAGGAGGAATTTTTCCTACCTTTTTCCACCATCCATAGACCCAGTGGAAAGGAGAAGTTCATGGACAGATTTCAAGGGTTGGTGCTTGGAAATGAATCCCCATTTTTGAGCTTCCTGCAATTTTCTTGCTGCTAGAAACATTCCCATTTTTTCTTGGATGATCTCTACATTTCTATGACACCTCCCACTATCCCAGGGTGCTCCACATTTCCAGGCATGGGGCATCCTTGGGAAAATCCATTCCAGCCTCACAGGGAGAAATTCCTTCCCAAAGTCCCACCCATCCCTCTGTCCTTGTGAAGCCATTGCCCCTTTCCCTGTCCTTTTCCAAGGGATGTGTTCACAGGGTGGGAATGGCAAGAGAAGGTGGGATCAGGGATGTGTTTGTTTGTGCTCCAATCTCATAAGGAATTAGCAGAAACCCATTAGGGAAAATCCTAATCCCGTATTGGAAAGGGGGGATTAAGGGACCCAAGGAATTGTCCATGCCTGGAGCTGTAGCACATCATTAACAGTTCATTAATTAATTAATTCTGAGGGAGTCACGACAAACTGGTCCTGGCTAAAGGGGGGGAAGATCTGAGGGGAGAGAAGCAGATTTGTATGGACAGAACACAAGGTCCCGCTCCCACAGCCCCCTTTAATCCCCTTGTGAGGAGCCAATTTACTTTTATTTTGGATTTTTGCAGCCCTGGCTGTCAGAGGCCTGTGGGGAAGGGGCTGCACAGGTGAGGAGGAGCTGGAGGAAGGCCGTGTCTGTGGGGACACTGTGCCTGACAGCCCACTCGTGTCCCACAGGGCCAGGCAGCAGCAGGGGACACTGGGGACACTGTCCCCTGCAGGGACAGCAGCAGGGGACACCGGGGACACTGTCCCCTGCAGGACACTGTCACCAGATGGGAAAGGTCTCTACCAACGCTCTTCTGCCGGCTTTGGGAGGAGCCAGGGGCACAAAAGTAACTGCGTCACAAACCGCGGGGGCTTTTCCAGCTGGCTTTTTGGGGGTGGGCTTTTGGGGGTCTTGTGCCTTTTGCTTTTCGACTCTGGGGCTTTTGGAGCTTATGCTTTTGTGTTTTGGGGGAGTTTTGAGTGTTATGCTTTTTGCCCTGGCCCCGGCCCGCGTTTTGTCCTTTTTGCCCCGGGCCTAGCCCATGTTTTATCCCCTTTGCCCTGGCCCGTGCTTTGTCCCTTTTGCCCTGGCCCCGGCCCGTGTTTTGTCCCTTTTGCCCCAGCCCATATTTTGTCCCTTTTGCCCTGGCCCTGGCCCGTGTTTGGTCCCTTTTGCCCGGCCTGCCTTTGGACTCTCCTGCCCTCACGGCTGTCCCGGCTCTCTCCCTCACGGCCGTCCCGGCTGTCCCTCACGGCTCTCCCNATCTTCCTTCCCCTTGCTCTTTTTCTAGCCCTCTTTAGTAGGGTAACTCCTTTTTATTTTGGTTTTTTTTTCCTTCCTCTTTTCCCTCTGTCTCCTCGCTTTCTCCCTCCCATCTTCCTCCCCCTTGCTCTGTCTTTTCTTGCCCTCTGCAGTAGGGTAACTCCTTTTTATTTTGGTTTTATTTCATTACCAATAAACGGTTCTCAGACGCAATGTTTGCCTCGTTTGGGTTAATTTCGGTCCTGTTTTTAAAAGATCTCCTCGCAGTTCCTCGCAGTGGAACGTGGCACCCTCCAGGTGGATCAGGATGCAGCCCCCAGCAATGCTGGATTTAGGGATTTTATTTTTTCCCCCAGGTGGAATCGGGGATTTCTGAATCCCACTAAATTCTGAGAGTTCCCAATCCCAGGGCTGGCTCCTGCTCCAGCCAAGGATAGCCCATCCCAAAGTGCAGCTTCATTTCTCGTCCATAGGGAAGATATTTCCAATATTCCCTTCTTTCCAAAATCCGTGAAAAGGGGGATTTGGTTGGAATCAGTCTGTTCCCATTTTGGATAAACTGGAGCTGCAGGAGCCTGGGAATTCCATGCTGGGATAGCTCAGGATACCCTTCACCCTTCTCCTCTCAGACACATCCCTGGGTAGCAACAAGCCCACCTTAAATATGGAAAATAATCCAAGGGATAACAAACACAAGGAATTGAGGCTGGGAATTCATTGCCTGGAGTTCCCTGCTGCTGGAATGTCATTTATTCAGCGAACGGGGCAGGAATTCCAACTTTTCCAGCCCTGATTTGAGCAGAGGGAAGCGTTAGTGATGAGCTAATTGCTCATCCCACTTCCAAGGGAAAGGGGTTTTCCATGGCAAAGAGCGGATTTTGGGGTTTGGCCACCGTGGAGCTGCTTCAGGCAGCCCAGATTCCGACTGGTCTCCGTGAGGAAGGAAAAAGGATCCTCTGGACACTTGAATCCATTTCCAGACCTCGGAGCAGGTCTGGGATTGCCACGAAGAGCAAAATTCCAGGGACAAATCCCGGTGGGAGCCACAGGGATGCACCCAGCAGGCACCACGGGGAGCAGAGCCCGGCCTGGCCACCACCCTCCACACCAGCAGGATTTGCCACCGGCATTCCTTGAAAAGGATAATCCCACGGTTTTTCCTGGAATTCCCAGCACGGATTTTCCTTGCTGAGGGTTTTTCCTCGCGGAGCTGGACGCCTCCCCTGCATTCCGTGCCCAGGCAGGCTGGGAAGTGCTGCCAGGAGCAGGAGCTCAGCTGGATCCAGCCCTGCTATCCCTGCTCCCGGAGCTGTTCCTGTGCTCGTTCCCACCGGGAAGGGCGTGCGAGGGGCTGGAGACGCCGATTTGATCTGGGAAATCCCAGGAATGCTGCTGAACACCTCCAGCATGGCGTGAGTTTGGAAGCGGGGGGGGGAAATAACCCCAAAAGGATAAAAAGTCATGGCATATTAATGCTTGGAATTGTCTGCTGGAGCAGCACGGGAAGAGGATGAATAATTCAAGGCGGACAGGATTTCCCTGGCAAGGTCGAGGCTTGTGAAGGGGAGGATTTTTTGGAGAGAGCAGCATCCCGCTCTCCTCGGGAAGAGATCTCCCTCCATCCCGAGGGTCAAGGCGACTCCAGGAACCGTCTGGATTTTGGGAGATTCTTTTGGAAGCGGCTCCGTCGGCGGGACACAGAGTTCAGCTGGAATCGCGGGTGCCAGAGGAATTCGAAGTGGATTTTTCAACTCCACGGAATCGCAGAGGAATGGGCAGCGGGAAGGGGAAGGGGGGAGCGCAGCCCTAGCGGGGCTCGGGATCCGGACATCCCAATCCCTGGGATTTGCCCCAAAATGCCCTGAAAGGAGCCGGGAGTGGAAGATGAATGTGAGTACCCTGAAATCGACTGCCTGCAGCCTGAGCCCTGCTCTGCTGCTCCTTTGTACCTCAGTCCCCTCTGGGAGGCACACTCTGGGGACAGATCCTTTAAATAATTCCCAAAAATCCCTCCTGGGCCTCGTTGGAACGAGGAGGATTTTATAGGCACCGGGGAAGGAGCTGAAGGATAGGAAAGAACTCCAGGGTTTCTGATTCCGGAGCCCAGCTCAGCCTGGACCCACCTCAGCAGCTCACAAAGACATTGCTTATTAAAACATTTATTTATTTGGACATTTATTTGTTTTTAAAGACATTTATTTATTTATTAAGAGATTTATTAATGCAATTATTTATTTATTAAAATGTTTTTTTGTTTGTTTAGATGTTCTAATTGAATATTTATTTATTTGGGCTTTATTTTTTTATTTATTAATACATTTATTTTTATTAAGGGATACCCAGAAAAAAAAAAAATAGATGATAGATGATAGATAATAGATAATTTCTTGACTCGTTCTCCACATCCCCAAAATGCACCCCAGGCTCCATTCTGAGCTCAGCAGCCAAAAATATCCATGGATTTTATTCTTCTGCAGGAGCAACATCTCCACCAGCAAATCCTGGGTCCTTGGGAGGGATCCTAATGGATCTTAAGTCATTATTTTTAACCTTAATTTGATTTATTTGATGAATTTTACGTTTTTGTTTCTCAAAAAGGGCATCAAGGGCAGGGGATAAATTCCTTGGAGTGACCTAAAGGGAGTTTGTGGGGCTGGGGATTTTATAGGGAATTTTTCCAGGAGGGTTTTTAAACTCTGTGACACTCTGCCAGCAGAGCTGTGGATTTCCTGGGAATTTGGGATGTTGGGCTGGGATTGTGACTCAGCATCTTCAGCTCAGGGAGAGATGTGCTGGGGGGAGGGACAGACAGGCAGGAGTTGTGTCCAGGAATTCTGGGATCCTCTGGGATGTGCAGCCCCTCTGCAGCACCCCTGGATCCGGGATCCCTCCCTGCATCCCATGGGATGATTCCTGGTGCCAGGGGCTGCTCCAGCCGTGGATTCCCAGCCCTGGGAGGGAGGGAGGGAAGGGAAGGAGCTGCTCCATGGATGTGCTGCCCCTCACGGCCACGATCCATCTGTAGGGATGGGAACTGGGGACACAGAGCCTGGGAAAGGGGTGCCCACCCCAGGAACCCCCCCAGTCCTCTGGATATGTCTGGGATCTGTCCCTCACAGCTTTGGACAAGGTGTGTTTGGCTCATTTCCCTGCAATTCCCTGGGTTTCAGACTCATCTTGGCTGGATTTAAAATTCCTGCTTGGGCTGGGTTTTGTGGAGGGATGGACACTGTGGATGGGGAGGGATTTGGTTTGGGGGCAGAGCAAAGTCAAACTCCAGCACCCTCCCAGGGAAAAGCAACACCTTGGATATTCCCAGATCTTCTGGCTCCAGGGAAAAGCAGCTTTGGGATTTCAGTGTCCCAGGTCTGGGAGGTCTCTGGGAATTCCTTTTCAGCTCTGGGGTGGCTGGAGGGCTCCATCCTCCATCCCTGATCCAGAGCTGCTTTCCAGGCATTCCTTTTCCCCGCCCTGGCAGTTTTTTGGGGCCATCTCCTCTCTCCCAGCTCTAACATCCTCAATTTTCCCTCATTCCCATAATTAATAACAAACTCTCCTGTGTTAATTGGAGCCTGGCACAGCCACACCAGCCCTGCTAAGAGGATTTTCCACTTTCTGTTCCCCCAGCTTCCCATTGCAGGGGGAAATCCAGCAGCACGAGGCCATTCCCAAAGCCCTGGCTGCAATATGAGCTCTAAATCATGGAGTCACAGGAAGAATCATGGAATGGATGTGGTTGGAAGTGACTTTATATCTCATATAATATATTTATAATGTCATCTGTGTTGGTTTGGGGAGTTGGATTTGTGTTTTTCCTCTCATATAATGTGGGATCAGGCTTTATTCCTGGGAAAGCTGCTCCCAGGCCTTATCCCTGCTGCCTGGGCTGTCTGGCAGGGAATGGGAATGTGGGGCCCACACAGAATAATCAGAAATGCCCAACCCAGCCTCTCTGCAGCTGAGCAGCAGCTCGAGGTGGAGTTTGTGCCTTCCAAGGGTCCTGGAAAATACGGATAAAGCTCCTGAGGGCTGGATCCAATCCACCTCTCCTGGGCTGGGCATTGGTTATTGAGGCATTTTAACAGATCCAGACTGTCCCAGATACCCTGGAACTCCTGCAGGGAACTGAGTCAGCTCTGTTTGGGAGCCAGGCCCTCCTGTGAGGTACAGCTGAGCCCAAATACCCCAAATGTCCCCTGAATTCCCATCTGCACCTGGAAACCTCTCTGGGAACAGATTCCTCCAGCAAGAACCCCTCTCCCCATGCTCCTGATGCTTCTCCTGGCTGCATCACAGAGACCCAGGGAATACTGGGACTTTGTTGGTGCTAATCCCCTTTGTGGCTGGAATCAGGGACCTGTCCATGCCCCGTGGGTGGGATGGGGTTAAAGGAGTGGATTTTTGTCACTGTGCCTCGTGCTGGGTGTGCCCAGCACATGGAGACCCTGCCAGTGTCCCCTGGGCCCTGGCAGTGTCCTCTGGGTGTCTTTCCCAGCTCCAGCTCCCTGTCCCCAGCTCTGGGGAGGAGCTTTACCAGCTCTGAGCTGGCACTAAGAGTCCCCAGCCTGCCCAAAGACCTGGAAACTCTCCCTAATCCAGGAACAATCCATGCCACGTTGTCCCTGTGTGGCACCAGAATCCTGTTGTGTCCTGTGCCACCAGGCACTGGTGACAGTGCCACTGCTCCCAGCAACTCCTGGTTAAATAATGCCTGTTGCACTCACAGCCCCCATCATTCCTAAAGACCTGGGAACTCTCCCTGGGCACCAATATTCCAGGAGGAACAGAGCCAACCCTGCTGTGTCCTGCAGCACAGCCCTGTGTGGCACCAGGGAGAGGTGACAGTGACAACTCCTGGTTAAGGAGTGCCTGTTGCATCAACAGCTCCAGGGAAAGCCCAAAGGCCTGGAAGCTCTACCAAATCCAGGAGAAACCCTGGATGTGCCACTTGTCCCTGTGTGATCCTAGAGCCCAATCCTGTTGTGTCCTGTGGTTCCAGGTGACACTGGGGAGCAGTGACAGTGACATTGCTCTGGCTGCAGCTCTCAGGGGTTACAGCCTCAGAGCACCCAGCAATTCCCACTTCAGCAGAGCCTGGATCAGGAATAGAAGTGTCCCAGGCCAGGCTGGATGGGGTTTGCAGCACCCTGGGACAGTGGAAGGTGTCCCTGCCATGGCAGGGGTGGCACTGGATGGGATTTAAGGTCCTTCCAACCCAAACCATTCCTGGATTCTCTGAAGCTGCAGCACAAGCCCCGTGTCCTGCAGAATTCCCATCCCCAGCTCCAGCCCTGCAGGCACAGCACCCACTCCAGCTGCTCCCTCCTTGTTCCCCTGGGTGCTCTGCCCATCCCTGGGGCTGGGATGGACCATCCCTGCTGGCAGGAATTGATAACCATGGAAAAAAAAACATCTGAACTCCACCAGGCCTGCAGCAAAGTTATTCCATGGCCAGAGTCTCCCTGGTTGGGATCTGGGGCTGGAAAAGCCCAAACCAGAGCTGTTTGTGTGAGGCACTGAGCTGAAAAGAGCAGTGAGGGATGGAACAGAGCAAGACAAAGCCTGAGCAGTTGCTTTCAGCCTAAAATGTAGATTTATGCAGAAAACAAATATCAAGAGCTGCATCTGTTGTGGGTGAAGCACAATTCCTCATCAGGGAGCAGAGCTCGTTCCTCGCTGCTCCATTTGCTGCAGCCACAGATTTTATTTTCCCTGGGTTTGCGTGTCATAAAGGAGTTTGGGGGGTTTTTTTTGAAGTTGTATTTCTGTTTTTTGAATATAAATGAGTATAAAAATACTTCCTTGGGCTGGGTGGCCACATTCCTGATGAGGCACAGGAGGAATCTCTGGCCATCCGTGTATTTGGGAAAAGCAAGCAGGGAACAGCCAGGAAAGAGCCTTTGGATGGTGCAGAGTGTTTGGGGTGATAACAGGGATGGCTTTCCCAGCCTTTCCCCGTGTGCAGGCTGCATCCCAAGGGAGGGGGGAGGGAAAGCTTTCCGCAGCAATTCCCCCCTCCCAGGTGGCTCTTCCACACTCGGCTGTTTTGGAGAGCAGTTCTGCAGTGCCTGAAAGGAATCTGTGCTGTGCAGCTGCACTTCTGCCACCCTTTGCTGCCTCTCTGGCTCCTGTGCTGCTCCTCCGGCTTCCCCAGAGAGCAAATCCTGGGAGGAGCAGCTGGGAAAGGGAATCAGCCCCGGAGAAAAGAGGGATCGGGGAACTTCTGGCTCTGCACAACTCCTGACAGGAGCGGACAGCCCGGGGGGTCGGGCTGTGCTCCAGGGAACAGGGACAGGAGGAGAGGGAACGGCCTCAGGCTGGGCCAGGGGAGGCTCAGGGTGGAAGCAGCAGGAATTTCCTCGTGGAAAGGGTGTTAACCACCGGCAGGGGCTGCCCGGGGAGGTTTGGAGTCCCCACCCCTGGAGGTGTCCAACGAATTCCGAGGTGGGGACAAGGTGGGGATCAGGCTCAGGTTGGATGATCTTGGAGATCTTTTCTAACCTAAATAATTCCATGATTCTGTGACTTTGGGAACCCCAGGTTTGAGGGATAACCGCAGGGAGATGCTCGAGGAGGCCACCAGAAATGGGTCAGGGGTCTCAGTGACACCTTCCCAAAACCAGCTCTTGGAATCCCAGAATCACTGAGGAAAAGGAATCCCAGAATCATTGAGGAAAAGGAATCCCAGAATCATTGAGGAAAAGGAATCCCAGAATCATTGAGGAAAAGGAATCCCAGAAGCATTTAGGTTGGAAAAGCCCTCCCAGCCCATCAAATCCGACCTTTTCATCCCCCAAAGCAGGAGGGGAGCCAAGGAAACACAGACACACATCCAGGGACCATCCCACACAGCCAGCACCACCTCCGGCAAGGAAAGGAGAGGAAAACTGGGGAGGAGAAGGCAGCGCAGGGAGTTTGGGCCCGGCCCTGAGATTTAGAATAAAACCCAAAAGTTAAACCCAGAACAGTTTGCTCTGAGCCTGGTTACTGAGCTGTGCTGGCCCGATGGCTCCTTGGAAGGGCTGATTGAGGATGTCAGGGATCACCAGGGAAAGCAAAGCTGAGCATCCCGATGGGAACGGGATCTGGAGTGCAGAAACAGCAAAGGGAATTGTCCTTGACGGGAAGCGGCGATCGGCAGCAGCTGTTGGCTCAAAATTCCCTGGTAATGGAGCGGATTGCGGGATTCGATCCCTCCCTTTGAAGCAGGAATTCCTTTTGCAGCCGGAATTGCACCTTCCCCTCCCCTGGCTGGCTCCAGGCTTTGGCTGCTTTAGGCTGGGATTAATTATCTGTAACCTGACTCAACCCCTGAGCTGGGCTCAGGCGGTGCTGACAGGGAGGGGCATCCTGCTGACCGTGACATTGCGGGTTGTGGGAGGAATAATCAAACTTCAGTTTTCCAAACCATTCTCTGCCTCTCCTTCAGCTGACTTGGACAAAAAATGATTCGTTGTAAAATATTTGCAGTCCCAGGAAATGTACAATCCTCAGCGCTAAGTCAGGCAGCGAGCTGGACCGTCCAGGATGCAACAAAAACTTGGGAGAAATCCCTGAATTTTGGTTTTTGCTCCAAACATTCCCAGCTTCAGGCAGGTGGGATGAATCCTGGATTCTGCTGGAGCTGAGCTCGCTCCTCCCCGCTTCTGTTGGACTCCAGCCCCTCCCAGTGACAACCGGAGGCCCCCAAGGTGATTAACACACCCCTTAATTAAGCCGAGACTTCCTTTAGGGGCTGATTCCTCTCTTCGCAAAGGATCAGGGGGAATTTTTGGGGAGAAAAGCTGCAAAAGCTTCTGTGTACACGCTGGGGTTTGGGAGTGAATGCATTTAGAGGGAGCAACATAAATATAAAGATTCAGCAGGGCTCTGTGGATTCATGCATTCGAAATATCCCAGCTATTTCACTGCTGCATTCCTTACCCACGTGCCTCCCAAAGCACTTTATTAAAGGGCATTTTTTTTTCCCCCTGGCCTTGATGATTACAAGGAATTCCAGAGGCTGTTGGACAGATAAGGAGATTCCTTTTGTTTACTCCAAGGATTTTGCTGCCCCTCCTGAGCTTCGGGGCTGGGACAGGCACAGGGGAAGCTGGAATTCCAGCTCCATCCCTGGAGTTGTTTCAGCACAGCTTGGACAGGGCTGGGAGCAATCTGGGATAGGGGAAAGTGTCCCTGCCCATGGATGGGGAATGGGATGAGCTTTAAGGTCCTTTCCAACCCATTCCATGATTTTAGGATTCATCCCAGAGCAAATAATTTAGAGGAAAACCAGTCTGGGCAGGAGCAGCTTTTTCATCCTCCAATTTTTCCAAAGAAAAAGGAACAACGTGGGCTTTGGGGGTGTTTGAGGATGTGGGGAAAACTTCTGGGAGTGAGGGAAGCCCTGGCAGGGGTGGAGCCATCCCAGCAAGGACCAAATCCCAGTTTGGAGAACTGGGAGAGCCCAAAACGCTGAGCCTGGCCTAAAAGGGATTATTTTGGGATGCTGCCCTTGTCCCCCACCTGCACCTCTGTCCCCTCCTGTGCCACCAGAAGAGCCTTGGTGGCAGTGCCATCGCTCAGAGTCCTGCTGTGATTTCCCTCGCCCTCTAAATTAAGCAAAGGATTAATTGGCTAAATTTAATTTGCTAAATTTAAAGAGTTAAACCTGCAAATCCAAGCGGAGGGAGAACAATGCCAGGAGGCCAGGAATGCTGTGCCATGGCACCCCTGTGCCCTGCAGCTTCCCGAGGGAGGATGCAGCATTCCAGAGGGGAATGCAGCCCCGTGGGTCCTGTCCCTGCCCCCCCAGGAGCTGCAGGTGAGTCCCCACCGTGCCTAGTTTTAAATTAATTAGCTTTAATTTGGCGTTTCAGGGGTGGGGTTTGGTTTGGTGCTGGAATCTCAGGGATGCACAGGGCTGGAAAACCTGGGGTGGGGCAGCACCCCAGTGCTCCTGACCCCAAAGGCAGGGATTGAACATCCCAGTGCTCCTGACCCCAAAGGCAGGGATTGAACATCCCAATGTTCCTGACCCCACAGGCAGGGATTGAAGATCCCAAAGCTCCTGATCCCAAAGGCAGGGATTGGGACAATGGGAGTGCACAGGGACTGCAGGATGTTATCGGGATTTCTGGAGAGGACACAGCTTTTCTGTATGGATAAACTCTAGAATCTTCCACTCTGCCAGAGTATTTATCCCAGAATCATCAAATCATAGAATTCCAGAATGGTTTGGGGTGGGAAGGACCGTAAAGCTCATCCAGTTCCAACCCCCTGGGCAGGGGCACCTTCCCCTATCCCAGGTGAGCTCTGACTGCTTTTTCCTGCCCGTGGAATCAACAAAACCCAGGAATGCTCAGGAAAAGGAAATGTGCCCTGATCTCAGTGCAGTCCTTTTCCTTTCAGGAAAGGGAAATTCTCTGTGTTCAGAGGAAACTTCCCTTTCCTGCTTTATCCTGGGGGTGTTTTTATCCCAGCATCATTTCCCTGGCAAATCCCACCTGGGCAGGGACAGTGCTCAGCTCTGTGGGGAGTCAGTTCAAGAAAAAACCCCAAACCACAGTTTTTAAAGAAAAACACAATTTGGGAGCTCTGGGGAGACATGAGGGTGTTGGGATAAAGACCCAGCTGGCAGAAATGTTCCCATATTTAGGCATTGATGGTGGTTTTTTTAGGGTGGTTGTGACTTCCCTGCTTTTCTCCCTCTCTGACCCAAAAACTTCTGCAATTTAGCAGGAGAGAACACAAGAAACCCATTTTAGAATGGGGTTACAGCAGTGCCAAAATAGGAAAATCGAATCAATTTAAAGCTTATGATAATCAGCAAACTGCCTTTGAAACCAACACCAGGAAAAAATAAAAATCTGATTTTTCTGATATATTTCTGCCTCAGAATCAACCCCACAAGCCTTGTTTGTATTAAACCCTTTCATCTCCAAGGGGTTGTGTTCACACCCTTGAAAATTCCTACAAATCCCAAGTTTTCCATGGTGTTGGAAAACGGTTTGTGGGAGAGAGAAATGCCATTTGTGTTTGGAATAGCAAGAGCTGGCTCCTTCCTGAGCAGGTCGAGCAGAAATGTGTTCCCTGTGTATAATTAGAAGTGAGGAGGGTTTACTACGAGGTTAAAAACTATTGGATCTGTCTGCAGTTCGGGGGGAAAAAAAAGGGAAACTTGGAAAAATCACCCGTGTGATGTGTTAAACCTTGTAAGAAAACAAATCTGGCTGAGGACAGGGCAGCAGGGAGGGATTTGCAAGGACTGGTACCTTAAAGCATGACTTGAATGAAGGCTGAAGCAGTTTCATCCCACTAAAATGGGAAAATTGGGATTGGGAAGGGCCTGCCGCTTGTTTTATGCCACATTCCACCCTGGGAAATTCAGGTCTTGTCCTCCACAAAACGTTATCAGTGCACTGGTGGTGATGCAGGGAAGAAAGTTCCCCAGTGAGGATCCCATAAATCAAACTGTCCCCAGTCAGTGACTGCAGCCTGGGAGCAGTGAGGCAGCTCCTCCTTGGCTCAGCACAAAATCCCTTTTGAGGCTGGTGGTGACGTTAAACCAGCCCCAAATAAAGAATTGCAGCACACAAATTGTGTCAAATGCCACCCCCTCCCAACCTTGTGGTGAAACCTTTTCCTCGTGTAATTCATCTCCAGGATTTTGCTCCTTCCTGCCGTTTGCTGGGATTATTTTTAAAACTGCACTTTGCAGTTCCTGATTTTCTGGAGTTTCAGCCACCAGGCAGCCTGGGAGGGAAGCAGGGATCAGCTGGGAACAGGGAGGGATTCAGCTGCTCCTGGGGGTCAGCAGAGAAAATTGGGATAATCCGGGCTGAGCACCTGGAGGAGACACCTCAAGGGAAAGGTTAATCCCAAATAAACCCTGTGATATTCCCTGTGTATCCCGGCCCCTTTATCCTCCAAAGCCCTGCCTGGGGGTCGGAGTCTCCTACAGAAAAGCTGGAGAGGGATTTTTAAGCAGGGCAGAGCAAGGGGGAATGGCTTCCCACTGCCTCAGGGATCCTGGGAAGGAATTCCTCCCTGGGAGGGTGGGGAGGGGCTGGGATGGGATTCCCAGAGCAGCTGTGGCTGCCCCTGGATCCCTGGAGGTGTCCGAGGCCAGGCTGGACAGGGCTTGGAGCAGCCTGGGACAGAGACAAGATGAGTCTGAAGTTCCTTTCCAGCCCAAACCTTTCCAGGAGTCTGTGACTCCCACCCCGCGGGGAGGAGAGGGGATGGCTCCAGGACACTGAGACCCCTCAGCCCCAGTCCGTGCCCCGCTCCCGATGTTTGTCCCATCTGATGCTGGTGGGGTTTGGTACTCCCAGGACTGCCGGGATGCTCTCTGCTGCCCAGGAGGGGGATGAGGAGCCAGACCTGGCACAGGAGACCCCTCCTCCGCTCCCCTCCCCACCCCTCCCCTCGGCCAGGTCCTCCCGGGATGAGCAGCTCAGCAGTCCCAGGGGTTAAGGGTGCAGATGTTCCCTTTGGAATTCCTCATCCCTTTGGAATTCCTGACAGTTCAGGCCGTGGTTCCCCACGAAGGGGGATTGCCCTGAGCTGTGCCCGCTCCCCGGGTGTCTGTGCCATGCCCACCTCGGGCCTTGGCACCACCTCCCCACCCTGCACAGCCTTTCATTTCTAACCCCCCCGTGCTGCTCTTGGGGTAGAGTTCATTTTCTCCCAGTGGCCGGGACAGGCTGGGATTATATTTTGGATTTGTTCTGGGGACAGAGTGGATAACACAGAGATGTTTTGATTCTCGTGGGTGACCTCAAGGATATTTCTCACCCAAAATCCTGCCCCAAAATCAGCTCCTAACCCGATGCAGTGTGTCAATATTCCAGTTAAGAGTTGCTGGCTCTCCCCTGGCCCTGAACTCTCCCCCTCCATGCCCAGAGGGCTGGGATTGCAGGGAGCAGAGGGCAGCTGGGTGCTGCCACATCTCCCAAACCCTGTGTGGAAGTTCCTGATCCATGAGATTGATGCTTCCCATTTCAGCCACAGCACCTTACACATCTCCCTGCCATGGATTTGGGAATGGGAACATTTGTGTGTTAAACTTGGCTTCGGTGACCCAGAATGCAGAAACTAGATTAGTTTTTTTTAGCGGAGTTATTTATAGGAGACTCTTAACGAGTTACTTTAAATTACTTTTAAAGAAGGAAAGAAAGGGAGAGGGTGGCACCAGGGATTTGTGGCAAGTCCCTGTGGTCTCTCGGGGCGTGGGAGGGAGGATGTCACTCTTTGTCACCGGCTGTGACTCCCTGCAGTCACCCAGAGCCCCACACAGAGCCACGTCACCCCCTCGCCAAACCCNCAGAGGGGCAGAATCCCCCCTCCCGTGCTGCCCAGGGTGTGGGATCAGCCCAGCACGGGCGGGTTTGGGGCTGTCAGTGCCTGTGCCCGGGTCAGGCTGAGCTTCTCTCCCACCACCACCCCCAAACCCCTTCCCTCCGGGCTGCTTTGATCCATTCTCTTACCAGCCTGGATTTATGCTTGGGGTCGCTTCGGATCGTCCCGACCCAACAGCTGTGGGAATAAAGAATAACAACATTTTTTTGTGTAACAAAAAAAATAGTTACAATAGCTACTACAACAACATTAGCTATAATACCCTAGTTATAACCAAAAAAATAAAAGAAAGCCAAACCAAGAATAATTGAACAAAATCCCGGGAACACGGGGTTTTCTGCCCGTCGGAGCGGTGTTTCCTCGCCGCCAGCCGGCGTTTCCCGCAGCTCCCGAGCGGCGGAGCCGGAGCCCGGCCCCGCTCCGCCCCCGCCCGCTCCG
>VXBC01001332.1:328654-340513 GCA_013399945.1 Ploceus nigricollis | reverse complement strand
CCCAAAAGGCATCACTGGGAGCTCTCAAACCATGTGCAGATGTGGCCCTGCACAGCCTGGGGCAGTGGGAATGGCGGGGTGTGGAGGAAAGTCAGGCTTGGTGATCTCGTATAGAATAACCAGGGTGACCCCATGGGATGAGAAGAGAAGGATGTCCGAGGATATCAGAAGGCTTTGAGAATGCTGAATATACTTTATTAAATCTATACTAAAATACATTAATAATATATGAAGAGAGACTATACTACATACTTACTTCTGACTTACCTATCTTAGACTAACTCTTGACCTTCTCCAGAGTCCAGACACAGCTGGACCAGGATTGGTCACTGAAGATAAACAATCTCCATTTCACATTCCACAGGGAGAACAGAGATAAGAGATGTTTTTCTCTCTCTGCAGCTCTTTCAGCCTCTGACAGCAAACCTTAGGAAAAGTTGTGCCTAGCTCCTCTCTTACGAGGAGAAGCGAGGCGACAATCTTGGAGGGCTTTTCCAGCCTCAGGGGTTCCGTGATTTGGCCGCGTCTCTGCTCTGAGCAGAACCTTGGGGCTGCGGGGCTGGCTGACCCCAACACAGCACAGGGCATTGTACACCTTACAGAGCTGCTCCCTAAAGACCCTGCCTTTTCACATGCAAATGAGCTTTGATTTAAACTCATTAGCATTTCCCTGTCTAAGCCCTAGGTTGAGTTATTCTTAGACTCCTTTCTCTTGGAGGAATTATCAGTTATTTATCTGACAGAGTGACGACCATGTCCCACCTCATCTTCGCAACCCAACATAACCTTCACAGTTCTCCTCAGCTTTGTTGGGCAAGGAATGTGTCACAGGCAAAGCTGTGTGGCATCTGCCTTTCCCAGCCTGGAGTTTGGATAAACTTCACTTTGCTTTGGTGCTCTGGGTTGGTGTAGCAAGATCCCAGCTCTGGGAAAAACTCCCAAGGATTTGACAGCTCCAGCTGCTCACACTCAGGGTTGGGGTGGTGTTTCTGGTCCCCTCATGTCAGAGTTCAAAGCAAAATTTTCCTTTAACCTGCCTGAGCTTTCATCATCATTATTATTATTATTATTATTATTATTAATTTTTATTGTCTTATCCCTCCCTGTCTTTCCAACAGGGAAAGGAAATCATATATGAGAAGGATATCTAGGATAAGGCACAGCATGAATTTTCAATAGAAATTCAATTCAATTCAAATTTTCAACCATAAATTGGTTGGAAAACTAATCCAGCAACTGTGTGGAATAAAGGTTTGCTGAGCACTTGCTGGTATTTCTGGTTTAGTTATGGAAACAACTTTGGTGTGATGATGAGGATTAGGAATTTGCAAAAGCAAAGCTGTTCACTTTGGATACAGAAAAAGTAGGGGCATTATATCAAATAATGAATGGCTGAGAGAGGTTCTCACCACCTCAGATGGTGCAAATGAGGGATCATTGAACATTATCCACTTTAACCCAAGTGGATAAAAAGGAGCTGTTTTCGTGGAGTGCCTGATTAGTTAGAGAAGTTAATTGATGCAAAAAATGGAGATGGATTCTAAAAGCTGGTCATTGCTAGAAGCAGCCAGTCTCTAATGACACCATTTTATCTTTTTGTGCTTTAACAGAAAGACATGCATATATTTAGAGCATATTTAGCTTGAAATTTTAAAAGAGACACGAAGCTTCGTGCATCTGGGTTTAGAGCCACCTCGTTAATGATTATGAATGAAGATGGAGTGCCTAACAGCCCAAACTGGCACGTTCCAGGCATCTACTTCTTTCCAAAGCATCCTGTGCCAGCTCCTTGTCAAAGAGCAAACGTGGAAGTAAAAGCCTATGGATGTGAAGGGAATGAATTCCTGCATCTACTCAGGGAGAAAGTTTGTCCCCACAGCAAACTCGTGGCCCATAACACAGGACATTTGTCAGGTGTGGAAACCACCAGCAGAAACTGCCTCTTAATATCCTGACATTATTGCACTGGCTCCTGGCTGTAAAAAGTTTCCACATTTCAAGGAAAACTCAGATCTGCTCTGTTCAAACCACATGGGGCAATTTATCTTTTTAAGGGATTCATCCCAGCTCGCAGGGGAAGTTGAGCTGAAGGTCAAGGGCTGTCCAGGGAAGGGCTTCCAGCTCTGAGTGCCACCCTCCCATCCTCATCATCCTGGAGCTGGATCAGCTCCCACCCTGCTCCTCACCTGAGCAGGTCACTTTTTACTGAGTTTGGACTGAAACCCTTAATGCTGCTGCACTGAAATGGCTGTGAAATCATTAAGCATCTCTTGTTTTCCTTAACCTAAAGTCATTTAAATCACAAAGCTCCTGGAGAGTGTTACTGGGACTGGAATTCCCAGATGTGATGGTGATTTAATGCAAAATGAAGTCTTACCATATTAAGCATAATTTTTATCGTATCAGTGACTTACTTAACAGATTAGTAAATGTTGTTTTTCTGAAATCACCAGACAGCTCCTGAGATGTAATTGGATTATGGCAGTTCATTTTCTCCATCAGCTTTGCAACACTGCAAAAAGCAAGGATTTGCCATTAGGGTATGGAAATCACTCAAATTTCTCTTGTAATTAGACTTAGCCTGCCTTTGCTGTTGGCACATAAATATTGGGTTGTGTCTTCGTGCAGAAATCCCTGTTCCCTTCTAGACATACACAGAATAAAACCCATGTGAACTAAGGAAAGCTAAAAAAGGATGAATTTCTAAACTCTGTAACAGAAGGGTTCACAGTTCATTAAATATTTTCAGGAGCATTTCAAAATGGTTTCAGGGATTGTCTTTATAGGAGTGGAATTAGAAAAGTTAAGATCTTTTGGATTGTTACTTCTTCAATTTTTTTTTCTTTCTTTACTAAACTCAGTTAAATCTCACCAGGTTTGATATTTGGTGATTTCAGACCAATTTCTGCTGCTTTCTCTTTTCAAAGCCACTGGGCCATGAATTTGTTGGCCACTGGAAAGGTGACTGTGGTTCAGAGAGTGAAAATAAGGCCTGAAGATTAGGTACACTCTCAAGGTCAAGTCTGAAATAGTATAAATCCATCTCTATAGAGCTGCTTTAAAGTTACATTAAAGTTGCAGCTGCTTCTCATAGTGAAAATGCCTTTTCCATACCCTGATCTGAAGTTTTTAGGGTCACCCTTGCAAGGAGCTTTGCTGGTGCTTAAAGACTGATCCAGTCCCATCAAATCAGGATGAAGACTTTTTCCTTCTCTCTCCACTCCAGCAGAACTCATAAAATTCACCCTTTATTGACCAAGTGGATGTTATGTGTCAAATCTGAGCACCTGGAGTATGTGGGGTTTATTACTGCTCTGCTATCAGCAAGAGGAACGTTATTCCTGCAAAATCTCCTGGATGGAATTACAGTTTATCCAGCAATATCGAGTACTGTGAATTCATGTGATGGAAATCTCTGAGAGCTCCACTTGTACAGCACAAAATTTAGACATCTGAGCCACATTTTCATTTTCATATCATTTACTCTCGCCTACTAATAGCAATATTTGCAATAATTAGTTACAACTCAGCCTGAAGGTCTCAATTTCCATTTAACTGGCAAACTTCTACAAGCAGCACACATTAGCAGTTTGAAATGTCACAGCAAAGTTTAATCAGGCAAGACAATGCATGAAAATGCTTAAAAAATATTTCTAATTGGCAATGCAATTGTTTAACTTTTTGTCTGAACTGTGGTGCCTTTGGACACTTTGTCCAAGGCTTTCAATTGAGACTTTCCAAAATGAAAACTGTAAATCCAAGAAAATTGTGAATCAAAAAAAAACCTGTGAATTCAAGAAAACTGTAAATCCAAGGCCAGGTTGGACAGGGTTTGGAGCAACCTGAAAGGGTGGAAGGTGTCCCTGCCTGAGGGTGGAATGAGAGGGGCTTTAAGGTCCCTTAAAATCCAAACCGTTCTGGGGTTCTGTAATCAGCCAGGCAACATCCTCAAGGCACCTCCTTTGTTATGGAGCAAATCCTTAAGCCAGAACTAACCCCATCAGTGCAGATAATGAGGAGTGAGGGCTGCACATGAGGGTGTTACAACTTTTGGGACAGAGTTTAAACCCAGAGGTCCTGCTCTGGCTAAGGAGGTGCACTTGGAGCAGCTCCAAGTGCAGAACTCATCCCACTCCTCTGTGGATTGCTTGAGCCTTGACAATTCCCACATCAGCCAGACCACAGGACACCTTTCCCAAAGGCACCAGCCTTGGAGGAACAACTTCCCAAACACATTTTCCCCAAATCTGTCCCCATTCCGTGGTAAATGCCAGGCAGTGCTCACTGCCCACCCTGGGACCATTCCCTGCCTGGTGGGCAGCAGATCCTGCTGCAGATCTGCCTGCACCTCGGGAATTCCCCGTGCCTTTAGGTAGCCATCTGGTTACAGAGATAAATGAGCAAGTTGGGAATTCTCCCAGCTCCTCGGATGAGCAGTGTCTGCAGGTTTTTAAAGGCACATCCCCAGGGACCAGCAGCTGCTCCGTGTGTGTCCCTCTCCCTGCACTCACCGTCAGTGGAGGGAGCCAGGCCTCGCACTGAGGAGGATAATTAAGTGAAATAATCTTTCTTTACTGTGTCTTTCAATTCCCCACTCCCTGCTCTGGCTTTACTCTTCCCCAGAGAGCTGCTTTTTACTGCTAACACTACTTTGGCCAGAAGGCTCCATAAATCACCTGCTGAAGAACCCAGGTCTCACCTGTAGCTCTTCCAGTCATACCCTGTGCAACAGTTCCTTAACACATCATTCCACAGTGATGGCTCAGCTACAAATTAGAGAGCTGAATTCAAACAATTAAAGCAGTTTATAAGCTCATCCCACGGCCTGTTTGAAAGCCAGGGTTAAAAATTAACCAGGGTTCAAGCAGAAGGGAAATATCTTGTTTCTGATGCAGCCACTCTCAGGGAATAGAAAGAACATGAGAACAGCACGGCTGGCCAGGCTAAGGATGTATTTAGCAAGATCCTGTTCTGTGGCAGTGATGATTATGGAAGGGTTTAATAACCTGACAGGTAAAGAATAATCCTTCCCCCTCTTGGAAATCATCCCTTGCACATTTTGTCCATTTGGAGCTGTCATAAGGGAAGAATCCAGACTCTGACCCAGGAGAGTGGAGCTGATCTGTGCTGCTCCCACCTTTTCCTCTCTTCTCTCTGCACTCATTTCTGTGGCTCTGCCTGGAGAAAGGTGATAACAACACTTCCTATATTCCATGTGGGCTTTTTTTCAATTCCAAATCCTATTCTCAGGATACAGAAGGTGCACATGAATGGAGAGCACGTCAGTTACCTACCTGAGCATCATGGCAGGATGCTGCTCTTGTAACAACACAGTAATAGCAGTAATAATAACAACAACAAAAAATTTAATAAGGATACCTCTTTAAGAAGAAAGAAAAAATCAATACAGTTTTGAAAAACCTGCTTTCCCTCCCGTTTCATCACTGTTCCCTTTCCCTTCCCCTGCTTCCTCATTCTTCTCCTCCTTGCCAGCCCTGCAGAACATGAAATGGATTTCCCCCCCCCAGCTGGGAGCCTCTGCCAGTGGATATTGCTGCTGTGGAATGCTCTTATTTCAAGGTGCTGGCAGGGATTGTAAGACAGAGTTGAGCAAGTGAGTGAATTCCAAACTCACAAAATTACATGCCTACAGCACATCATATGGTTAATAAAATGGAAAAATCGAAGCTGTGGTCCCACAAGTTCTCTCTTTTAAAGCTCAGACACCTTTAGTTTATGAATTAGTAAGCCTTTTTCATTTCATAGTCCAGAGGGGATTGCTGCTTGCTGCCCTGCTCCTCCCAGTCCTGCTGTGCTGTGCTCTCTCATAACTTTTATTTTAACCTTCTACTACTTTTAATTGCATTTGAGGAAGAATTCTGCCTGGGAAAATGCTCTCTTCCTCCCTGCCTGACAGCAGTTGGCTTTGGAATAGTCAGAAACATCATTAAAACTTGGAATGATTTTCAGTTCTCCTATTGATCATTTATAATGTTTCAAACTTACTTTGTGTAAATAGGGTGAAGGCAAATGCAGGGCCTCTCCTGCATTTCCATGGAGAAATTCAGGAAGAATTTCTTCATGGGGAGGGTGCTCAGGCCTTGGCAGGGGCTGCCCAGGGAGGTTTGGAGAGCCCATCCCTGGAGCTGTCCAAGGAATTCCTGGATGTGGCACTCAGTGCTCTGGGCTGGGGACAGCTTGGACTTGATGGTCTTGGAGATCTTCTCCAACCTCAATGATCCTGGGATGCCTAAATGTCCCAAATGCAACAGCCACACCTGGAGTTACTCTGCATGCATTAAACACGTTGGAATGAATAAATAAACAAACCAAAAGCTGCTGGCAGACAAACCATGTGGAACAGCAAATGCTTCCCTGAGCAGGGCAGCACGAATCCTGCTCCATCCCTCAGTCCCATGGATAAGTTATGCCTGGAGAAGGAACATCTCTAATCATTCTGATAAGAGGCTCTATCAATACTTTCAAAATGACTAATGGCATTTAACTCCCAGATTCTATTTATAAATGGACTCCACTTAACTCCTGGGATAGCTGACTTTAATAAGTGCTCGTGGAAGGCTCGTGGAGCACAAACACGTTGCTGAGGCTGGGATGAAATTGTTCTCCAAGGAATACTTAGGAATACTTGCAACAACGAGTGGTTTGGCTAATGACAGCAAACATCCTTTTGTGAAGGCTTTATTTACACAGCACTCTGATTTATTTTGGAGTTGGGAAAAGACTTCTTCCCAAACAGACAAACCCTGGGGAAATGGGTATTGAACCTGCTTTTTTTGGGGCCGTTATTGAAGCACACTCCTGGCTGGGAGTGTTTTAGAAACAAACCATATCCACAGTGCTTGGCTAAGCAAATGAGGTTTAATCTCTGTGCTCTGATCTGGCTGAGCTCAGGCAGGTAAAGGTGTTTAACATGTTCCCAGTGTCACAGCTGGGTTCCCCTCCCTGCCTGACATTTGCTGCTTATCTCTGACAATTAGTTGTGCTGAAATCACCTTGCTTGTTCCATTATCAGGGAAGGAAGACAGCTCTGCACTCACAGCTCTGCTTGCAATCTTGTTTTCTACAGCACGATGGAATGTATTAACCCTTCACTCCTGCAGGGCTTTTACTTTCAGAAATTTCTGCTTTTTAATGGAAAGGCAGGGATTTTTTTTTTTTTCTAAGATGTCATTGGTGATACCCCAGGGATGTGTAATTTGTATAGGATTCATTTCTATATGCCTTGTAAAGTTGATGAATCTCTTGAGAATCTTTACAGAGACTACATAGATGGAAAATATATAATGTCTGTTATTACTACAGACTGGGGTATCCTGAAAATTGAGATTACTTAAGAGGGAATAAGAAGAACCCACCTAAAAATGTGCATAAAAATATAATATTTTGATCAAATTAGTGCTAACAATTTCCCTAACAAACCCTGGTCGTTTTTCATTTTGATTATAGTTTTTCTCTACCTTTCACACCTGCTTTTCATGATGAATTGTGGCTGCTGCTCTGCCTCCTCAAGCTCTGCTGGAGCCACGTGTATTTGGGATTTGCAGTGGTTCATTTTTAAAAGAGTTGTGTGAAAATGATCTTTATGTGTTTGGAGTCAAAATTAACCTTGAAAGAAAAGTCAAAGCAACACAATGTACATAGCTCTGGTAAGTCATAAATCATAGGATCATGGAATGGGTTGGAAGGAGCCTGAAGTTTATCCCATTTCACCCCTGCCATGGGCAGGGACACCTTCCACTATCCCAGGGTGCTCCAAACCCTGTCCAGCCTGGCCTTGGGCACTGCCAGGGATCCAGGGGCAGCCACAGCTTCTCTGGCAATTCCATTCCAGGGTTCCCCACCCTTCCAGGGAACAATTCCTTCCCAATGTCCCATCTCACCCTGCCCTCTGGCAGGAGAAGCCATTCCCTGTGTTCTGTCACTCCAGCCTCTCCCCATCTTCCCTGCTGGCTCCTTCAGATCCTGTTCTGAGTTTCCCTCATAAAAAGTGAATCACTTAATTAATTAACAAATTCAGCAGAATTGTGACATCCTGCACTCCTGATCCCTCCTGGTTTCCACATTGTTTAAATCTGTTCAGCTTTCTGTACTGGGTTTATCCTTCCCTACACAGGCTGCAGTTCCACATACAGTCAAAATTTAAGGTTTTTTACTCTGTTTAGGTGGAAAGAATTTATTTCTGAAGCAGTTCTTGAGAGAACAGATCAGGCTTTAGCTGTTGCTCATTAACACCTGTCCATTAAAGTGTAAATTTCAGACAGTAACACAGAGGCACCACAGAGCTCACTCTGAATATTTCCTCTAAGAAGGTTTTTTGGGGGTGAATTTCAAGGTTTGCTTACAGTTTTATGCTTTCAGCTCCATTCTGCTGTCCTGTAATAAATGCAGCCCTGGAGGACTCCTGTGTAGAGTAACTTCATTCCTTCTCTCTTGACAAGAATATGGTGAGTCCAGCATTGAGCCATAGTGGTGCTACGTGATTTTTAGCCATAATGTTATTTAAAAATATGTATTCATTACATTATTCAGAACTGCTAAACTTGATGGTCCTCATCCTGAAGACCTTTACTTCTAATTTTGTAAAACTTGGCTGAAGGAGAGATGAAAATTCACCTGATACACTCTGTGTATCACAGGCAGCAGTGGTGGAAATCTGCTCTTCCTTCCACCCTCTCAGCTCCACAGATTTCAGCCCCATTGATTTTAAATGAGAATATTATTAATTTATTAGTACAATGGCTACAATAGCTTTCTTTTTGATAATTAAACCCCTCCCAATTAACACATCTCTCTTTATAAGCCTCCTGTAGGGGGTAGGAGGGTTTCATAAGAAGAAGAAAACTCAGTAGAGGAGGGAGGATAACTCACCATGGGTCAGCCTGGCAGGTTGATGGGACAGGAAACAAGCACCAGCATTTCCAGGAATGACTCTGACTCCTTTCCTTTCACATGGAGAGAAGTTCCTCTGAAATCAACAGACATTTTTTTACCTGACACAATTTTTTTCTACTGCCTGACATAAGCTTTGGATCAGTCCTGGCGTGAAAAGGAGAAATCCAAAGGTAAATAATGTGTGCAAACAAACTCGTTGTGAAGTGACGTTAGATGAGAAGAGCCCAGAGACAGCAGCTCTGATCTGAGCCTTCCCAGAGCTCCTCAAACACCAGCTCCTGCATTTGCATGAAAGTTGCATCTCAGAGAAGCCTCTAAGACAACACCAGGCAGCAACAAAGTGATTGCCACAGCCCCGACATCACTTTGAAAACACTCAGCCTAATTCCCTCAAAATGTGACAATTAATTGAAATTTGGTTACTTGCAATCACTGGAATGAAAGCAAAAGGGAAAAGTGTAACAAGGCAAAGCTGGTGATAAATTGCAAGTTTTAATTGCTTCAGAGTTGATGAGACTTTTGGTGGCACCTAGGAGTCAAATGTCCATGGAAATACAGAAATCCCCACCTGAGTCAAACCCCCAGGAATGGTGATTCCAGCTGGCTGAGGCAGTAAGGGATCATCCCCAGAAGTTGGATAGAGCTGGATAAACCCTCCCAACACCACGTGCTGAATTTCCATACACTGATCACTGCAAAGGGAGAAAAATGTGATTTCCATAAAGGAGAGCCTGGGTGGATCAATCCCAGGAGCAGGGAGAGGGATGGGGCTTTGCTGAGCACTGATTCCACACCTGGGGGTACAGAAGAGAGCTGAAGTTTTTGAAATGTAGAGAAGAAATAAATGTCTAGGAGGTGAAAGAGTTTTAAATTACTTCTAAGGCTGAAGTTTTGCTCTCAGGGTCAAAAAGCCCCTGCACTTGCCTTGCAGAAGGATGGCAGAAATTTTAATTGCTGGCTAGAAAAAAAAAAAGCTGTTATGGGAAAATAATTCCTTGGCTCTTTTAGATAAATCAGGGCAAATTCTGGAGAGCTGTGTGTGAATACAGCCAGGGGAATTGAAATTAGAAACAATAAGGGAGGTTAAAGCTCCAAAACAAATCTCCAAGTGGGAGGAAATGGTGTTGTCACTCACTCCGAGGCAAACTGCAGTGCATGGGACAGCAAAGAATTTGAGATTTGCCTCTCTAGGCTCAGCTCATTCCCAGCTTAGGAACAGCCTACAGACAGAGCTGATGTGAAATCCTGAGGGACCACCTGACAATGGAATATCAGGTTAAAAACCTGCTGGGCTGTGCCTTGTGCTGGGGGAGCTGGGGCAGCCCAGTTCAGGCTCCTCATCAGGCTCTAATGAGAGAAAGGCATTTGCAAAATTCCTGGCTTTTTCTTAATAAATTGGACCATTAGCTGCTGAAATAAAACACAAGACGTGAAAAAGAAAACATTACTCCCTGAACAAAGCAAACACGCTCTGATTAATTTACTTTCTTTCTGAGTTGACAGCAGAGGTCAGCAAGGAAGACAACAGAAAATCCCATTTTCTCAGCTTGCTTTCAGGTTGTTTAGGGAGGTCACTGCGAGCAATCACCCACCTGGGCACTGAAACGTTACCTCAAATTACCTGCGAGTCCTGGCCACTTTTTATCCAGCTGGTTTGGTGTCACACCATGGAAACCGTCGGCGCGTTTTCACCTTTGGAAATCTTTTCCCTCAGACACTGGATTTTCTCTTCTTTCTTTTTCCTCCATAAGCTTTCATTCTATTATAATTATAATAAATTATGTTGTGAAGCTGTGCTTTCCCCACTTCTAGAAGTGCCCAAGGCCAGTTTGGAAGGTGTCCCTGCCCATGGAAGAAAGTTGGAACAAGGTGAACTTTAAGGTCCCTTCCAACACAAAGCATTCATTCTATGAAGTGAGAAAAAACCCACAAAAATAAAATACCATTTATTTTAAACAGCTTCTCTAATCCATTTTTTTTCTTTACACTCATTATTACATTTTTGTTTAGACATTGTATATTTTGAAGAACTCATCTCTACAACAACAATTAAAGTGAAGCACTGGCTGACTCAGCATTAGGTTTGTTCTTCAACCCTTATCTCTCACCTCTTCCTTCAAAGCTTCCTGTTCTCCACACTCCATAAACCCTGAATATTAGAAATAACATACAGACCACAATTAGCTTTTTCCATAAAAAAGAATTTTAAATGTAATATAGGGATGGGATCTTATCATTGTGGTTTTAATAGAGGCAATGAATTAAAAAAATTGAAAAAACACAAAAAATTACTATTAATTTTATAATATCGTTTGTGTTCGTATAGAAAGACTTATAAAGATGTTGCTGGTTAGATTTTCTCCAGCGAAGAAATGCTTAATTTAGACATATTTAACATGTCCTTTTTTCTGATTTTTTTTGGTAAGTCAATAAAAAATAAAAACAAGGAAAAAATTTATTTCATCATTATAAACTGTGGAACTGGGTGGATTATTTTTGTCATTTCTGCAGTGCAGCAGAGAGATCTATTTGTAGAGAACCAGAGCCCTCCTTTGATGTGGGTGCTCTTAAACAGCTTAATTGCAAGGCAGATGGTAAGAAACAACAGGAAAAAAATCAACCCTGATGAAACAAAACCCTGCATAAAGGTGGAAAATTGCTTGAGGAATGCTCTGGTCTCACAGGGAGAAATCTTTCTGTTTGTAGCTGGTAACTGCAAACTCCAAGGCTGTGATTAGGCTTTAATGCAGAAGAGGTAACACGATGTAGCTGATGAAAACATGTCAACACAGCATGAGGGAAAGAACAAGGAGGCGACTTTTGCCTCAAAAGAAAAGTTTCAGATCTTCAAACACTCTCTGACTTCAGTAGCAACAATTGGGGGGAAGAAAAAGCTTCAGTATAAAACAGCCAAAGTATTTTATCAAATTTCTTCAGGCTTGTTAA
>VXBC01001332.1:316407-328136 GCA_013399945.1 Ploceus nigricollis | reverse complement strand
AAAGCTTCAGTATAAAACAGCCAAAGTATTTTATCAAATTTCTTCAGGCTTGTTAACGTTATGGGCGGCAGAAAATCTAGGATTCTTCCTTAGGTTCCAAGTTTTAGGTGCAATGTGATGTCATGGGGGAATTTGGCACAGGACCAAACAAAACCTGAACTCCAGGAGCACCTCCCCTATGGAGAAAGGCTGAGAAAACTGGGGGTGTTCAGCCTGGGGAAGAGAAGGTTCTGTGGAGACCTCATGGAAACTTGGCAGTGTCTGAAGGTACCACAAGGAAGCCAAAGAGGGATTCTGCATCAGGAACTGGAGAGGCAGCACAAGGGGGAATGGGGTCAAACTGAATATATGCAAGAAATTCTCCCCTGTGAGGGTGGGGAGGGGCTGGAATGGAATTCCCAGAGAAGCTGTGGCTGCCCCTGGGTCCCTGGCAGTGCCCAAGGCCAGGCTGGATGGGGCTTGGAGCAGCCTGGGACAGTGGGAGGTGTCCCTGCCATGGCAGGGGGGTGGATTAGATGATCTTTAATATCCTTTCCAACCCAAACCATCCTGGGATTCTGGGATATTGGTGATGTTGTTGGTGGATCCCTCAAGGTGGAATATTTGGTGCCCTTATGGGGAATGCTAAAAGTTGCCAAAAAAAGCCTCAACTCCAGCTGTATTCTCTGCTTTAACCATATTCATGATAATTATATTATAGATATGGATACACAGAGGCTTCAAGCCAAATAATGCAATATAGAAGACACCAAAACATGAAGAAAGCATTGTCATCCATTACTAATTCCAAAGCTAGGACTGAAATTCCAGCTGAAATAACAACTCCCTACAGGAACACAAATGTTTAGAAGGGGAAAAATATAAATTATGCTCCATTGCAGTGGAGAACCAAAACCTTGATAGTCCCCAGGGGATTTTCACCTCAGCCCAGGCAGGGCATTAGGAGTGAATTACCCATGGATTGAATTGATAATCAATGGAAAAGACAAGGTATTTAGAGAATAGATCATAGTAATCATGCCAAGAAAAGCAGTGGAGTTTTCTTGTTTCTGAGGAATGATTGTAAGAGCAAAAAAAGAAAAAAAAACTGGCCTGAAAGTGAAAATTCAAATGCAGGCTCACAAATCCTTCTGGTAACTTCAAAGTTTTAAAAATTCCTGAACTATAGGTGTGGGGAGGGCAGATATCCTGTTTGTGAGGAGTCACAATTATCATCTTAAGGACTTTTTTCCTACCTTTTTTATTTCATAGACTGATATGAAGGGTTGGAAGGAACTTAAAGCCCATCTTATCCCAACTCCCTGCCATGGGCAGAGACAACTTCTACTATACCACCAGACCATGGCTAAATCTAAGGAAATGGTAAATAAAAGAAAAAGAAATAGAAAAAGAAATAGAAAAAGAAAAAGAAAAAGAAAAAAAAAGAAAAAGAAAAAGGATGCAATTATAACTCCAGATAGGGGCTCTGTGATTAAAATGTTGTTGTTTCAGGAAAGGGAAATAATTTCACATTTTGGGGGAAAGGAATAAAGGCAAAAGCTGGACTTGCATGTGAAAATGCTTCAAGATCCTCAAATAAATATATTTACAGCATTATTAAGATTATTATGTGACAGATTTTGACCACTGGCAGTGGAATTAAGAGCTCTTTATAGGGTTCTCCATCTAAATTTCACGACTGCCAGATCCTAATCTCAGGTCCATGTCACGCCTTGTTTGTTCCACGCTGTGATGCTCCCTGCATATCCATTAGCCACACTTTTTTCCCTCCTTCTCCTGAGATTCTCCCAGATATATTGCCCTTCTGAGATTAAAATCTAGACCTAAATCTTCAAAGCAATTACACAGACAAAAAGCAGCAATCTCCTCCTGCTCGGGGAGCAGGAATGGCGGGATGGGAAAGCGATGGGAGATTCTCAACGCGGGCAGGAGGCACCACGTCCTGCAGGAGTGATCAATACCTGGACAAATATTCCTGCCTTGATCTCCCTGCTCTGTAAAGCTGGAGGAGTTTGTTGCAGATTTTAATGGAAAGACAATTGGACAATATGGATTTTTCTCCCCCCTTGGGAAAGGGTGCGTTTAAAGAGCTGAAGCAAAACAAACGAGGGGTGGAAACAGCAGATTGGGTTTGTTTTCTGCCTTTGTTTGAAATAAAATGCTACTGATTTTTTCAGTGTCTTTGAATACCTTTTTTTGGTGTCTTTGAATACTTTTTTTTGTGTCTTTGAATGAATAGTTTTTTTGATGTCCTTGAATACTTTTCTGGCAGGTTTTCTGAATAAAAATGAGCAAATAGAGAGGAAGAAGCTGCTTTTGAGGTCCTCAAGCATTGGATTTTTGGAATGTATTATGCCTGTTTATGTTCTAATGACTGCAAGCGACATAAAAATGAATTCATCATTTTTTTTACAAATAAAGTTTTATAGTGAATCAATCCTAAATCACTTTATACTGGCTTTGTTCCCACATGTACTTAAAAAAGTCGTGGTGCCTGGGATCACTACACTGGCATTTATTGCTTATTTTAAAAGGCAGGAATCAAGATTTTTAAAACATTTCATGTCATTATGATCCCACAACCATTAATAAGTGAGGGGGACTTTTTCCCACCACAAAGAGAAATTTCAACTTAAATATGCACAGCAAGAGACTCTGCCTATAGTGTCACCAGAGCTGGGATTTCACTGAGAGCACTCAGTGAACTCCTCATTTTCTAAGGTGGGTGTTCAAGTGTCAGGGCAGAAATCAGCTTCTCTCAGGCCTAATTCATGCCTAAAGTTGTCCAATGAATTTGGGTACTTTTAAATCATAACTGCATTTGGGAAGTGATGGGTGAACTGTGGTTTACACAAAGTCTTGCCTGTAATCCAAGACAAACCAGGCTGGATCTTCAAACATTCCAGTATTTCCAACATGAACAGAATCAGAAACAGGAGTACCTGGGAGATTATGGATCAAAATCACTGTAATTTGAAGACTTTACTGCATTACTGAAGAAGAAACGGAGGAAATTTTCCTTTTGGGTGCAGTTACCAAAGATTACAGAAGACAAGAAGGTCAGGAAAGGATTAAAATAGAAGAATTTAAGAGTCTTATCATTAGCCACACTTCTTTTATGCTATTAAAAGCAAATCCACCAAGGTTAACACTAAAGAATATTGTCTATGAAGTTTGCTTGATTTTAAACAGAAATAATTAAATACTGCTATAGTTGTCTCAAGAAACAAATCCTTCTCAAGATCAAATATCTCCTTTAAGGTATAGAGGGGATTAAGTGCTATTGCAAAAATGTTCATGTAATTCTATTTAGAGCCATGAATTATGCAGGTAGAAAAAGACCTATAGCAGAAATAAAATAATAGTAAAAAAAAGAAACAAATATAGGTGGCATTTATAACATCAGATACAGAAGAATTCAGCCCCTGGTGCATCCCACAGGTCTCAGCTGCAGGTGACAAAGTTATATGATCCTGCAACACTAAAAAGGGAAATTTAGATTTGCAATAAAAGAGTTGAAATGGGTTTTGCCTACCAGGGCCCTCCAAATCAGCACTGTGCACCATTTGCTCTAATGAATGGTTATTCCATGAGGCAACAGACATTTTGATGTGCTGATACCTTATTTGACATTATTGATAGGGGAAGTGATGCTTTGCTAGAGTAAAAACTGGATTTACCTAAATCAAATAACAGGATTTTGTTTGCTGGTAATGTCTTTTAACTTTCACTGTGTGTTCTGGTCATATTTTGGGGTATTTTAAACTTCTCCTGGTCTCTAGAGGAGGAAGTAATCAGTGGGCTCAGAGCAGACACGTGAACTGCACGTTGTGAGTGTGGCTCTGCCAAACCACCATGGGAGAACATTCCATGGGTGGTTGGATGTTGGTGCTTCATTTGCCCTGGTTCTTCTGGGAAAAAAAAACCCAACTCCAGATCCTGAGTCTTTTCATGTGGGTTTCCCTATAAAATTGGAAGATTCCTATTTCATGGGTGTGTTGTGAAGATAAATAACATTTACAAGGTGTTTTGATGTACTCATGGATAAAGTCTGTGGATTGCTCTCAGTAATTTCATTGGGATTCAAACTGGAACTTCATTTCCTTTCCTAAAATTTATATTTCTTGCAGTTCTTTTTAAGGCTTCCAGAGGGGAAAAAAGAATTGAAGATTGTAAACCAAGAAGAAAGAGTCTTAAATCCTTTGATTCTACTTTTGTTCTAATGGTGAGGACTATCACCTGAAAGGAAGGTTTTATGGCTAAAATATCATTAGCTGCTATGACTGAGGTGCTTAGGACATGCTATAAATTTCTCTTAACTGCTGCTGATCCTTAACTATAATCCACATCTAAACCTCACGTCTAATCAGCCAACTAATCAACTTTTTAATCAACATTTCACAAGTAGTCTTGACCTCCCTAAGACCACAGCTTTATCAATGATCCCTAAAGGCACTGCTCCAAGATTGGGAAATCCTGGGCACTGTATGAGGCTCAGAGTTCGGATTTTTATTCAGTGTTTTGACCTTGAAACCTCTGAATTCATCAGATTTGTCAGTGACAGAAGTAAGATCAAGCCCTGGGCGCTGGGGGATCCTGTGGCAGTCTTGGTTCATGGTCATAAGAAGTCACCAAGGGGCAGAGCTAGCAGCTCTTCAGCAGTGGGATGATCCCAAGGGATGATCCCTGAGGGCCAAGGGGTTTTCCAGGGCTGACAACACCACCCAACACCCCTGGCAGGACTGAGCCAGTGCTACTGCTGTGAATTTGGCCCCACATCTGGATTACAGCACAGAGCCCACAGCTGCACCTAAAGGAAGCTGCTCCAGAGTGGGGTGTTCTCCCCTGGGGATGATCCCAGTGAGAACTGGAGCCCAGGAAAAGGGAAAAGCCATCCCTGTGAGTCCCGTGGCAGCCACCCCTCAGCTGCTTGGAGCTCCAGCCAGACCAACTGGATGTCAAACAACAGCTTTTCAGCAGACACATTTGGGTTTTTTTTCTCCTGTGGGATTGGGAGTGATAAAACCTATTCATGGCAAGCACTTGAGGGACAATGTGGCTGCATATGGGAACAGCCTCCTTGTGCAGCTGCAGCTGCAGGGCTGTCACACACAGCCCTCACAAAAGGCTCCATCTCCCGTCCTTTGTGGGATATTTCCCAGGATTTAGTCCTGCCTGCTGCTGATGGCTGACCTGGGCCCAGGTCTGATGTTTAAACAGATTTATTCCTCAGAAACCAGTGGTGGATAATGAATTTAATTCCATGAACATAGCAATGACACAGCCACACATTTCCTTCCTTCTGTCCCTTCATGTTCCAGGCTGGACAGGATAATCCAAAATCTTCCATACCAGTATCACCAGTCCTAATTGCTCTCCAGCCCACCATTACTGTCAGTCAAACTGGTTTTAACTTGTCTTTATTCTACCCAACACAAAACAGCAGAAACACCATTCCCCCCACCCCAGCAGCACTGAGAACAATGGATTTAATTGCACTTTAAATATTTAATTCTTATTTTCTACAAGTGCAAGAAGAAGTTTGAGCAGCCAAGAGATGTTCTCCTTCCAGTGAATGAAAGGATGAGGTGCTTTGGTCAAAATCTGGAGGAAATCTCTTGTATTTATCAGGAAGGTAGAGAACCTAGTGCTCAATATCAGCTAAAGGCTGCACACCAGGACAGTCACACTTTGTGGTGACAGTCATGACCTCCATAACACTGACCTTTTTCCAAACCAGGTTTCAACCACAGGTCCAAATTACAGACATTTATTACTGGAGATAAAGGAGTAAATCCACGACTGGGGGCAATAATGGACAGTTTATCTTTTATGCACATGAGTCTCTGTAAAGGAATCCAGAAAATCCTTCACCAGTGACTTCCAGGAGTGCTGCTGGAGCAGGGCAGAACATGGGAACCTGGATGAGGGAGTCACTGCTGGGATCTGTGACCTCCAAGGGCTTTTCTTACCAACATATTTGGAATTCTTTGGTTCTCCTTTGCTGACTTTTCCTCGCCCTTCCCACACTACACCCCAAACCACACTACTGGGCTCTATGTTTAAAGAGTGTTTTGCTGCTGAAAGGTCACAATAAAATATCCCTTTCCTGAGATAACTCTACTCTTACATTACTTAATTTCACTCTAAGACATCACAAAGTGCAAATAAAGGGTTTAAGTAAGGGGTTGTACCCAATGATAGCCTGAGTGATCATTTCCCCTGAGCTAATTACAGTCCTCTGGGGTGTTCTTAATGAGGGATTTTGACACAGGAGATGTAAAGTGACTCCTTTGTTCTACCTCCACTTGGTACCCTCATCCCTGAAGTGTCCAAGGCCAGGCTGGATGTGGCTTGGAGCACCCTGGGATAGTGGAAGGTGTGGAACAAGATGGACTTTAAGTTCTTTTCCAACCCAAACCATTCCTGTAGTTTCAACGAGGGTGATATTAATAAATTAATAATTAGATGAATACAGAGATCCTAAGAACTGAGCACACCAGAGATACACAGAGGATAAAATATGCTGTTTACCAGCTGAAATAACAATCAGGCTGATTTAGGTTATCAGCTCTCTCATAGCACAAGACAAAATTAAAATGAGCTACTGTGGAGTTAATTTGAGATGTTTGTTTTTTCACTACACTTTATACACCACAAGGAGAAAAATTGGTGGAACAATTTTCATAAGCAAGTCAAAATAACTGGTGTTCAGGAGAAAACAGGGAGATCTCTGTGTGGGAAAGGATCTGGTAAATCATTCCTGTCTTCTCTTGCAGAAGTAGGCTGAGGAGCTGGGAGATTTCATCCAGGATTAATGCAAATCAAAGTTTTTGGGATTTCAGTGTGGGTAACAACTCCTTGTGCCATTTCACAGTGATGGAATGGTTTGGGTTGGAAGGGATCTTAAAGACCCCCTCAGTTCTAACCCTCCACATGGGCAGGGGCATCTTCCACTATCCCAGGGTGCTCCAAACCCCAGCAAGGGGCTCTTCAACATTTCAGGTGGAAGTTGCAAATTTTTTTAGTAGACCAGGTGCAGGGCTGATTTCCCCACAGTGTAAAATTTCATTAAATCAGGCAGAAATGTGGGGACCAACTTTTCAAAATAGCAGTGGCATAGGCTGAAGGCAGATTATTGGAGGACATGGATTCCTTTGGATTTCAGTGCTCAATGCTGGAAGCAAAAGGAAAGGTCTAGACTTGGTCTCAGGAATAAAAAATATCCTATAAAACGTCCCTCACTTAATAGAACCATTAAGGTCTGAAAAGACCAAGATCATTAAGTCCAACCCCTCCTCACACATTTTGCCCAAGAGCTGAAACTGCAAATTTATGGAAGAAGCCCCACAGTTTCCAAGGGAATGTTTCACATAATTGTTTTATCCAGTACATTTCTGTACAGGAAAATGCACATCAGCCAAGCTTTTCTTTTATGCAGGAAACACAACAAAGCTCTGACCTCGCTGACATTTAGGGGGTTTGATCACTGGCACTAAATGCTTAACAAGCAGAGGTTTGATTGTGTGGCACAAAGCCTGCATAATTTATTTTTAATAGTCTGATAAAATCCCTTGCATGGATGAAAGATGCACAAAGATTTGGATAGTGGAGAGGACTCTCCCTTGAAAGATTTATACCATGACTGTGTTATGGGAAGAGAGGTGGGGTGTTAAACTGCTGGGAACTGTTTGAGTAAGAGCTAAATAGAATGGGCTAAATACTCTCATTTTAAGGAGGACATGAAAACCAGATTCTGAAATATTCACTCTAAAAGTGGGTTCTAAAGCTGTGTAAAAGTGCATTCTAACAACACTCTTGGTGATATGGTTTAGTGGGGAAGGTGCTGTTTGGGCAAAGGTTGGACTTGGTGATCTCAGAGATCTTTCCCAGCCTTAATGGTCCTGTGAGTCTGTGAAAAAAACGGAAGTATCTGACTCCAGTAAAGCTGTTCTTTGTCAGGCTGGTTATTTATTGGTATCAGCCCTGTAAACATCTCCAAACAGGACAAGGAGCACCCAGAGCAAACCTCCTGTAGGTTTCCCCAGCATTTTGGGAAGATTCTGAGCAAATAAAACCCTTCCTGAGCTGAGCTTTGCCTCTCACTGAGCTGCCTCCTTTGCAAGGTTTATCCTTGTAGGCTTTTATGCACCCCTGAAATATATTGGGGATTAAAACACAAAGCCAGGCTGATCCTTGGGTACAGCCCCTCTTATTACAGTTCTACAAGGCAACAGCAATACAAAATCATCCTGTGAGATACACAAACTGACCTGCATTAGTTAATTTTCATTAGTTTTTATTCAACTTCATTATAATCATAAGCAATGGTCTGTTTTAAGAGAGTGGAGTTTTAATTAAGCTGATCTTTGAGGAGGAAGTTGATGGGATTACATAAAGAGAGCTCTTTTTCAGCGTAATGAAAGTTGGTATAACTTTACCAAATCCAATTATTTCTTCCCAACGCAGCATGAAAAATATTTGGGAAACGACTGAAACAATTCTTAGAGCAAATTATAGCCCTGTCAGAGAACAAGAAATCAGTGTGTCAAAACACGAGGATATTTCTGTACAAAGCATCCAGCAAGTGACTTCATACAGACGATCCCTGTCTGAATATTATATTCCTCATTAAATCTATCTACAGTTGCAAAGAGGAATATTTTCTGTTTGCCATTGGAAATTAAAAAAAATAAAAATAATAACCTGAATGAAAAACGTCCTCAAACATAATCCAAAGAAGGATGCAGGAAAATGTTATATTTTAATTCATCTAAGCTCACTCGATGCTGTAAAATCCTAGGTGCAGCTTTACAGCTTTTGTGAGCCCCAAATAACTACATTTTCTGCAGTAAAACCAGACCTATAAAATTCCACTCACTCTTCTCAGGTATACATTTTTAATAAGTGGATTTTATATACTGGTTCCCTAAAAGAAGGGCTGAAATTGCAGCCACTGTTCGACCACGGACACTGCACTGTGCATGTTCTCAATTAGACCAAAGTGTGATGAGGGCAGAGATGCTCCAAGATCATCCTGGTGAGCCCTGGGGAGAGTGGCTGGAAAAAGAGCTGGTGAAATTCCCTCTCCCATGGATCTGATCCCACTGACATCAACACCTGGCTGGAAATGAAGGAACCAGGAGGGAGCAACAGCACTTGAAGGGTTTTTGTATAATTTTCTAATACCATTATCACAAAATCCCAGACTAGTGTGGGTTGGAAGGGACCTTAAAGCCCATCCAGTGCCACCCCTGCCATGGGCAGGGACACCTTCCACTGTCCCAGGGTGCTCCAAGCCCCGTCCAACGTGGCCTGGGACACTGCCAGGGATCCAAGTTTTCTGGGAAATGCATTCCAGGGCCTCATCACCCTCATGGGGAACAATTCCTTCCCAATATCCCATCTAAACCTGCTCTCTCTCAGTTTGAAGTCATTCTCCTTGTCCTGTCCCTACAGTTCCTGATGAAATACCCATATTTTTTCTTTCATTCTTTTAGATCAAGATGGATTTTTTTAAAGTTTACACTCAGCATTTTCCTGCAGGGCTGAAATGTACTGAGAAATGAGACACTAGTCTTTAAAGGATGCAAAAACCATAGAGAAAATTGAACATATTTGCTGATTTTAATCCACATTTTATCTGTCTTAGTGAGAACTGTGCCTATGATGCAGCATTTATAGATTGTAATTCCTAATGCCTTATCATTAATTAAAACATTAGACATTTACCTGGTCAAGTGTAGCTCCATAATCCCAGGATCACTGAGCCTGGAAAAGCTCTCTGAGATCACTGAGTCCCAGCTGTGCCCCATCCCCACCTTGTCCCCAGCCCGGAGCACTGAGTGCCACCTCCAGGTGACACCTCCAGGGATGGGCACTCCAACCCTCCCTGGGCAGTTCCAATTCCTGAGCACCCTTTCCATGGGGAAATTCCTCCTGCTGTCCACCCTGAGCCTCCCCAGCCCAGCCTGAGGCCCTTCCCTCTCCTCCTGTCCCCTCTGGAGAGCCTGCCAAGTGTCAGATAAAAGAAAACCACGCTTGGAAGGAGTAACTTGCTTTGTAGCTGCACCAATTTCTGTAAACAGAGAGTGTTTGTGCATTTTTCTGTTCCAGCCTGGGTTTGTGAGCCCTCCTTGCCACAGCTGAGTGGCTCCTGGCAGCTGACACCCATTAGGTGACATCTGCTGCCCTGGACTTGCAGGCAGTGATGCCTCTGTGGTCTCCTCCTCCACAGGGCACAGATGGTGGACGTTGATCCAGTGACCATTTAGCACAACTGGGAGGGGAAGTAATGAAAGGACACTGCAACTCCCAGGCTCCCTGCTCCAAGTTTTCTCTCCCTTGAGGGAAATCAATGCAAAATGTGAGTCACTTATCTGATAGTTCACATCCAGGAAGGTACAAGCACGAACACAGGTCTGGAAATCTGGAAACGCACAGCTGGTGTTTTTCTCAGATGGCTTTTTTTTCTTTAAAAAATAAATATAAAAAATAGCAAAAGAAACACAGGTATAAAAATAAAAGCAAAAAGACACATCTCACAAAAAAACCCTGAAGAAACAAAGAGATAAGCAAGCTCCCCACATTTTATGAGTAGAAGATCATGGCAGGATTAGCCACAAAGTCATTAGAAAATCTCACTAAGGTCACTGTGATTGTCTGGAGAGCAAAGGTTGTTCAACAGTGATTGCGCTTCAAAACACAAACCACATCCAATAACACCACCAGCTGTAGCAAAAATAACTCCAATAAAAGCTTTCATACTTCTTTTTGCTTATACTTTTAAAATTTCCTTGTCCAGTCATTTCCAGTCAGGGCTGTCCTGGTGTTAAAGAGCTTCCAGTTCCATTATAGATAAACCTCCAGCTATTGATCAGAGCATTTCCCACCCCAAGAACCAGGACACAGATTTGAAACCTGTTTTTCTGTGGCAGCAGAGCAGCTGGGAGCAGAGGAACTATTCAGGCTCCCCTCAGAGCATCACTCCTGGCTCCAGAGGTCACCTTTGCTGGGGGGATCATTAATAAGCTGCACATTTTGCAAGGATTAACACCCACTAAACCTTGGCATTTATTCCAGAGACGGAGATCAATGGGGCACTTTAGCACGGACTAACAACATCCCTGAGCTGCTTCTTTCCCTCTTTAATCAAGGTTGGGCGGGGGTACATAGGCAGCAGCTCAGAGGGTTTGTTTTCTGGTTTATTTGTGGAGCTGGGAACTAATTAATCCCCTCGTTATCAAAGCAGAGCCTCTGATTGGGGTTGTCCATAACTCTAAAGTGGAGCCCTGAACAAACCACATGGAGACAAAGTCTGAAGTCCAGGCAGAGGAAAGAGCTTTGTGGAATACAAACAAGGGATAAAGTAGCCTAATTCTGGTTCTTTGATGGATCTAGTGTGAAAAAGAAGACCAATACACTTTATACTTTGAATTGTGTCTTTTTACACTCAGCAGAAAATCTGTTTGAACATTGATCTGTCAAACCTGCAGATCTCTTTTTTCAGTGTCATGTCTCCATCATGTGTGTGTGTCCCAAGTAAAATAAAATCTACGAAAACTACAGAAGAAACAGCTATTTCATATGAAGGTGTCTTTCCTATAACTGACATTTTTTTTCTGTATTAATATTCTTCAATATAATTCACAGTGCTAAACACATGGAGAAGACACTTAGTGCTCTCTGCAGTTGCAGGGTAAGAGCAAAATACAGATTTTAAAATAATA
>VXBC01001332.1:304408-316389 GCA_013399945.1 Ploceus nigricollis | reverse complement strand
ATTATTTACACAAGAAGGTAAAAATTGTGAACATTGCTTCCATAGCAAATTCCTTTTCTTTTTTCTGGAAGGCTGCATTTTGGAAAAGGATCCAAAGGAGAGATCCTTTTTTGGAGCTTCATTGCTGGAGTGGTTGTGCCACCTCCCTCCCTCGTGGTGGTCACTTGCCCAGAAGTCATCAAGAATTCAGGTTGGTTTGGTTTCATTGGGTTTTCTTGGTTTCTCTGCTCCAGCAGCAAACTTTTTGAGGAATTCAGAGTGCAATAATCTATTTTTGTGGGATTTCAAGGCCTCTTTTATGCAAGAGCAGATCATTCCCCAATGTCTGCACTGTTCAACTACCCAGCCTGCCCAGCAGCTCAATTTACTTCATAGTACATTTTAATTCTCACAGTACAAGTGAATTATGATGGATTTTTGCTCTCATGTTTCCAATATCTGTCTCTGACAAGACTTGAAGGAATATTCACAAGACAAAGGTGGTGTAACTCCATGAATCTGAAATTACATCACCTCTGTATTGAAAAACAATTGCAAAGTTGCATTCATGAAAAATTATGTTGAAATTTACTTTAGAATGTGTCTAACAGGACCGAGGGGAAACAAAGCCAATAATTTGGGAAATGTTTACTGATTAGCACTGTAAAATTAATTAATTCCATCTTACTTGAGCAATGCCCTGGATTCATAAAGAGGAGCAACCTGGGATGGGTGGAGGTGTCCCTGCCCATGGCAGGAGGCTGGAATGAGATGATCTTTTAGGTCCCTTCCAACCCAAACCATTCTGCAATTCTCTGATTTAGGATTTTAGAGTAACCCAAACCCTCTGCACGGGGTCAACACCAAATAGCAATTCAGGTGGGCTAATGGAAGAATGTCAGAGCAGAAGTAAAGCACCTCATGGGATGGGATCATATTCCTTTGTTTAAAAAAACTCATCTCGGGGCTTAAATTTTGCCTTTGTGGTCACAGGGGTTTGCCCTTGAGCAAGTTGATGCTTGTGCACAGTGGAGAGTTTAGATCATGTTAGTCCTTCATCTAATTCAGTTAAAAAGTTGATAAAGACATCCTGGCTTTATCTCCTCTGTCTGAAGGAGAGATAGAAAAGCTGACAGAGCCACAGGGAGCTGGAGAGCTCCGGCTCCTGCAGGCACAGTGACAAAACCCCACGGGTATCACACCAAGGCATCTCCAATTTCCACGAGCAAACAGAGCAGGAAGTGTCTTCCAGCCCGAGTTTGTGCAAGAGACACCTTGGCTCAACTTCTAATTCCCTCCTGTCTCCCAGCCTGTGCTCCTGAAGCTCTCCTGTCTGCTTTATAGACCAGATCCTATCTCCCAGGTATTTTTAGCCTACGACAGCATCCTGAAAGCCTCACAAGGACATCGTGCACTTCATCCTGAGACAGGGAAACTTTTGTCACTCCAGAGCCAACTTTTGAGGTGAGTGGAGGCCCAGCCCAGGCTGCTGAGGTTGCCCCAGTTTGCAGGAGTTGTCTGTGGTCTGACACTGTCAAAACTCCAAGAGGAGCAGCCCTTCCTTAAGGGTGGACAATTTGTTTGTCTGTTTCTGACAGCTGGAAACACAACAGAATTTCAGTTGGTTTGGGTTTTTTGGGTTTTTTTGTTTGTTTGTTTTTTTTGATCATCAATGTTTGCTTTGGTTTTGTTTCTTAGTTTTTTTTAAATGTGTGGGGTTTTTTTTTTTTTTTCTGGTAGAATATAAAAATTCTCCAAAAGCAAAATATTTGACAAAGAAATGTTGATCTCAATGAATTTTTGTTTTGACAAGGTACCGGGCAAAGCCACAAAATTTTGGTAACGTGCAAATGTTATTATCCTGACCTCTAGGAAAAGACTGGTTTAATATTCAAATTTATCATCACTTTCTCTGTCATTTCTCAAAGATATGGGCAGAATCTTAAATAGGGTATAAGATAGTTCAGAAAAACCTAAATCAGAACTTTACAAGTTCTAATAAAAAGAAAATTCAGGTATTCAGAAGTTCAAAATTCAGCTGTAGAAGTGTTACAGCCTTTGTTGAATGAAAAAAATGAGACCATAGAAAGGTTTGGGTTGGAAGGACCTTAAATCCCACCCAGTGCCACCCCTGCCATGGCAGGGACATCTTCCACTGTCCCAGGCTGCTCCAAGCCCTGTCCAGCCTGGCCTTGGGCACTGCCAGGATCCAGGGGCAGCCACAGCTGCTCTGGGAATTCCATTTCAGGGCCCCCCCATCCTCCCAGCCAGCAATTCCTAATTCCCAATATCCCATCCATCCCTGCCCTCTGGCAGTGGGAGCCATTCCCTGTGTCCTGTCCCTCCATCCCTTGTCCCCAGTCCCTCTCCAGCTCTCCTGGAGCCCCTTCAGGCCCTGGAATGTGCTGGAAGCTCTCCCGGGAGCCTTCTCCTCTCCAGGTGAGCACCTCCAGCTCTCCCAGCCTGGCTCCACAGAAATCTTGAAGTGAACAATTCACCTTTTGAAAAGACAGTTCTAAAATATATTTTTTTAATATTCTCAGTTGGAAATTGGAAAGTTTTAACAGCATGAATTTCCTCAGCAACTGAAAAATTCTCTTCCCAGTCTTGTTCAATAAGAAAGGCATAAGGAAATTATTTTATTTTGACATAGAAAAGGCTAAATTTTAAATAAACTTTTAAAATTGGCTACAAGAAGCTTGGGTTAATCTGTTGCAAGCAACTTTTAGTCTATTTACTCTTGATAACACTTAGAAAAAGCCCCGTAATTATTTAGAAGAAAATTTTTAATGAGGAAATACCTAAAATTCCATTTTAAATTTTATTCCTAATTAAAAATGGAGCTGCTAATTATAATGCCTATCTCCTTTAGAAGGTGCTGCAAGGCTTAATTAATTGTCAGTAAAGCTCATTTGAGAAGCTCACAGGAAGAAAGTGCAAAATTGTTTATGTTAATCAGGAGGAGAGCTCTGAATGGGGCTGGCAGGGGCTGCTGGGCACCTGTGGGCACATTCCAGGGCTGCCATGTCCTGCTGTCCCCATTTCCCAACCCAAGAGCAGAGCAGGACAGCTGAGGTGCTTCCAACGTCATCAGAGAAGGTTCCAGGAGAGCTGGAGAGGGACTGGGGACAAGGGATGGAGGGACAGGACACAGGGAATGGCTTCCACTGCCAGAGGGCAGGGATGGATGGATATTGGGAAGGAATTGTTCCCTGGGAGGGTGGGGAGGGGTTGGGATGGAATTCCCAGAGCAGCTGTGGCTGCCCCTGGATCCCTGGCAGTGTCCAAGGCCAGGTTGGGCTTGGAGCAACCTGGGACAGTGGAGGGTGTCCCTGTCCGTGCTCACTGGATGAGCTGTAAGGTCCTTCCAATCCAAACCACTCTGGAACTCAGTGATAAATTCAAGTAAATTTCTCACTAAGAGAAGGGGTCTCCCCTGCCTGACTCTGCCTTTTCTCTGCTGAAGCAGTCCCAAGAGGGAAAATGGAAACCCAAGGAGTTCTGAAGTTCATTCAGAATTTCTGTCTGTGGTACTTTAGACAAGCAAGTCTCCCCTCCCCTTTTTAAATTTAAATTTGTTTAACATGTAACACACGAGGGGCAGTTGAGTGCTTGCAGAGGTCACTCAGGGCTGGGGTGTGATTCAAGTGACAGCTCCCACCCCACGAGCTGAGCCTCACAGAGCTCAGGACGCGGCTGTGGGGACCAGGACCAAACAAAACTATTCCCGCTCCTGTTCCAAAGCTAAGCCCATGCAGTGACCCAGTTTTTGAGGAGAGAGGTTTGTGATTACCTGACAGGAGCTCATATTTGTACGAGAGGAACAGCAAGAGCACATTTAATCTTTCATGCTCCGCTCTGACAGCTGCGCTTTCGCTCGCTCAGCTTTCTTGAAGGATGAGCCAGGCAGAGCTGATTTTTATACATCCCAAATTTCCAGACAGGGATATGCACAAACTGTAGGAGCTGTTTATCTGATTGAGGCGCTAATTGTGTGGGTTCTGGCTGGAGCAGCTCGGGGAAGGCAGCGCATTTCACGCTTAACACCGGGGAAGAGACACGCAATGCTCAGCGGATAAAAGGCTCGTGGTCCCAGCTGGGAAAACAGTTCCATTATCTCCCAGCTGCACAGACCTTCCACACGGCTCCGTTCTGCCTCGCTGAACACCCTGCCTGGCTGAGAGCTCCAAACAGTCCTGCAGGAAATTGTAGAGACCCTGAGACATCTCCCTGCTGGAGCTGTAAGTACAGAATGGTGCTGCTGCTGCTGCGGTGCGGATGCTGCGTTTGCCGGGCTGGGTTTTTATCCTTCCTCGCTGGTTTTCATTTGCATAAGGGGGAGAGAAGGGGGAAAACTCGCTGCTTTATTTCTTCTGCGTGGCTGTAAATGGCTGATGCTCCAAACGTGTGTGTTCTGGGCAGAAAAGGAGGTGTAGGGTGAATTTGTATGCGTGTGAGGGCTGAGGCGAGCAGAGCCCAGACTGTGCTGGCCACAGGCACCACAGGTACATTACTGAGGCTATCACAGCTCCCTGCTGCAGCGAAACGGGCAACACAGAGCATGACAGTGCTAATTCTGGCACTTCCAGATGACTTTCTGCAGCATATTAAAAGCTGAAGTGGGTAACGAGAGCCTAACCTCATTTCTGCCAGCTGAAGGTGGAAAAGCAATAAACATAAATCTGCAGGAAAATGTAGGTAAGTCCAAAAATGAAAGTTTTTCCCAAGTTGCTCATTTGAGTCATCAGAGGAAAATATAAAGCAAGTTCAGAGCCTTTACTGAACTTTGGGTCTGCACCCAAAGACCTGCAGGAGTGTTAGTTTGGATATTGTTATTTATTTACACTGCATGACACAGCTTTAAAGGATATGATACTTCATCAAAAGTTTGGGAAGTCTGTGCTTCCAGAAGCAGGTGCCTGACTAGAACTTTCTGTTGAATCAGATATTCCCATGGTGCCTTTGGGGTGAATCCTTGGATTCACACAGCTGTTGCATGTGGGAAGGGGCTCCTCAGCAGCTTTTGCAGGAGCAGGATGCTCCAAGCTGACAATTTCCTGCAGCACTTATGGAGCTGAATGATCAAGCAAGATGCAAACACTCTGTAAATAACAGTTACTTGTCCTTTTATCAGCACTGCAACCCTTTGCAGATAAATATTGTGAGTTAAAATCCAAATATTTACTCCTTGAAGTAGCATTTCCACCTCCCCTTTTATTTTTCTCCCCCAGAGAGAGGAGACTTGTGACTTCCACACAGAGTCCTCAAAGTTCAGAGAGTTTTTCTGTGTGTGCCACTAAACCCTGCAGTGTTTGTCATTCCAGGCACCACATCCCCACAAATAACCCACCTCCATCAGCCAGCTTTGCCTGTGGTGCTCCAGAGGCACTGTGTCAGTGTTTCACATTCCACAAGTCTCTGCTTCGTGGGTTTTATGACACTAAAAGTCCCAAATCAGTACCTCTATGAAGTTAGCAACAACCATAGATCATATTTTATCGTGTAAAAAAAGAAAAATAAAAAACCCCCCAATGTTTGCAGCTGTGGGTTTCAGATGCTGGTGAAGTACTGCTGGCCATGGATTACAAGTTTTACCTTCCATGCTGAGGATAAAATTATAAATAATCCATAACAACCTAAGTGCTTTAAATCAAGCAGGAGCCATGTCTCTTTTCCTTTGCTTCCAGCTTTATGACCACTATTAAAAAGGTTTGTGGTGCATAATAAGCTACCCTAAAATTAATTTCTTGCCATTGGAGCAAGTATTTCCCTCACAGAACAAGGTACCAGTGTCCCCAAGGGGCCTTAAAACACAAAGTTGGGTGGCTCAAAGCACTATTTGTGTTTGAATTGCGAATTTTCATTAGAAGATATTTTGTGAGTATGTGGGAATAGATCAGCTCTACGAAACAGCATCAAATTTTTATTTCCCTCCCCAAAACTGTGTTAGCTGCACGATACTACAGTATTCCTTCTGTGAAAAACTGAATTTATTGCAGAAGATTGCCACAGATTGGCCTCTGCTCACCTTCCTCAGGGACAGAGAGACACAAAAACCATCTTAATGGTGCCCTGCTTGTCCCCAGCCTCTCACCCTGTCTCTGGAGCCCTTGCAGAGGAGGAAAACCAGCAAGTCTGGCCCAAAAAGTCATTTATTCTTTCTTCCCAAGGGCAGCACTCAGAGCTGGCCATAACTCTGTGCTTGGGCAAGTTTGCAGCTTCGTCTGTCTCCAGGAGAAGTGGAGACACAAAGGAATTCAGGCACAGTTTTACAGCTACAACTCCCTGCGTGGCAAAAACCATCCCTGGGACACACAGAAAACCCCAGACACAGCAGAATTTAGGTGATTAGGTGACCTTATTTTCATCCAAAAACAATCAGGCTCCACAAGTCTCTTATTTACACAAAGGCTTTCAGCAAGTGCAGAATATGCAAGGGAAAAATAAACACCTTAAAAAGGGAACAAAACATCTTCAAGTGCCCTAATCACAGTAAGCAAGAACAACCCAAATCAAAACAGATCCGGGCACTGTGATTAACAATTCCCCATCTTTTGGAGGAAAAAACCACACACAAGTGTGAGACAGACCATCAGAGGTATGGGAACCCTACCTGGAGCTGGGAAAGTGCTAAACACACCAGGTCAGCACAAAGCAAAGAGCCAGCAAGATATTTCTGCACAAAAATCCCTCCCTGGGGACTTGAACTCCTCAGTTTCAGAGGCTGGAGGAGAAGCAGGGAGGAAAAGCTGGAATTTTTCCATACCTTTCTGCTCTCAGCTCTGTCTCCTCTCCTCCAAGAAGCTCCTGGTGGAGAACCTCCAGCTGTGGCTTTTCCTGGTGGATGAGGAGCAGCTGGTCAGCACTTCCTGCTGCTTTTATTCTTGAGGGCACAGGGGCTTCTTCCCAAATTTTTTGGGGAAAATGATTGATCTGTCTTAATGCAGCCTTCCAGTGCCTGAAGGGGCTCCAGGAGAGCTGCAGAGGGACTGGGGACAGAGGGACAGGGCACAGGGAATGGCTTCCCACTGCCAGAGGGCAGGAATGGATATTGGGGTGGAATTGTTCCCTGGGAGGGTGGGGAGGGGTTGGGATGGAATTCCCAGAGCAGCTGTGGCTGCCCCTGGATGCCTGGCAGTGTCCCAGGTCAGGTTTGACAAGGCTTGGAGCAGCCTGGGGCAGTGGAAAGTGTCCCTGCCCATGGGGGTGAGATGAGCTTTATGGTTCCTTCCAACCCAAGAAATTTCATTATTTGATCTCATCTCTTTATTCACTTTGGGGGTCTTTGTGTTCTGGGTTTCCTGCAAGAGCTCAAACTCCAGAGCACGCAGTGCTGAGGGGAACACTGAGAGAGAGGGATGGGGAGGAAGGAGCTGGGGACAAGAAGAATCATTTCCTTCAGACCCTTGGATGTATTTTTAGCCCATGAAGAAGGAAGGCATTAAGTGAGTCAGAAAGGCAGAAAGGCAGTTTGTTTTATTAAAATTCCTGACAGCATCTGCTGTAATGCTCTTGTTAAAAGAGATGGAAAACATCAGGAAGATGAAAGAAGCCATGTTCTGTCCTTGCTCTTTACACAACACGATAACATGGAAAGGAGTGGAATTGGTTTCCCAGTAACTGGTTTCATTGGCCATATCCAAACACAAGTGACCCAGGTCCACAAAAACCCTCCCCAGGGTTCTGATCCCAGCTCCCACCAGAGGCAGCTCAAACAAATAAAAACACTCTGCCTACTTTTCCTACAATAAATCCTTCCTTCTCTTCAGGACACCCTGATGTGATCACCAATAAGATCCATTTTTTTAAATGAGATTCTTCAGAAAAAATATAAATGCTTTATATTTACTAATCAATTCAGCTCTCCCATGGCTGCAACCAAAGCATGAGGATCCCAAATCCCTCTTTGTGGTGATGCCTGCAAGGAATCTTTTATTAAAATTCTCTTATTAAACTCATCTCTTATTAAATGGGGGAAGACTGGCTGGAAAACAAGGATCCTCTGGTGCAAAAAGGAGTGTAAATATCAAGTGTGTACCTTTGAGCAGCACCTGATTTTAATTCCCATCCTTGTGATTCATGCTGGGTATGTAGAACCTGGCTGGGATGAAGTTCTGCACCAAGTTTCTCCCAGAAATGAATGAATTTTCAGACATTTAGTGATTATTTCTGCTTCAAACACACCTTTTCCACTGCCTGGTCTGTTGTAGGGTCAGGACATCAGGAATGGGCCTGCCTGGATCACAAAATGCTTGGCACTGCTGCTGAAACCCTGGTGCACCTCAGCAATTTAAATCCATTTCTCCCAGACGTTCCCTCAGCGAGTTTAGTGTGTGCAGAACACGAGTGGTGCCTTTGGTGAGAGAAATGGGGGATTAAAAGCACAGAAGTTTCTGCAACTCCATCTCTCCGAGCAGCTCCTGATAATCCTACCATGAAATTACAAAAGCAGCGGGACCAGAGCAAACCTCCCTGGAAATTGTGCTCCCTCCATTTGTAAAGGAAGCCAGATAAGGTGGAGATTTTTATCAGCTAAATGAGAGAGCTGTGTCACATGGACTACCCAGTGTCCCACCCCTCAGCTGGAAACCCTCACTCAGGAGGGAATTTGGGCTGGTGTGCAGTGGATCTGTGAATCCCTGCCTTTCCCAGGGTCTTGCAGCTTCCAAGGAGTTTGTCCTTGAGCCAAGGAAAGCAAAACGAAACCAAAATTCTCCACAGAGCCACACTGGGCACCCACACCGTGACCTCCAGCAGAGCTGCTGATTCTCCCTCGTGCCTCAGTTTCCCTCCTCTCATCTATCAGCCAGCAGCCACTATTCCAGCTGCTCCTGATGCTTTAGAGGGGGATAACCCTGGCTGGTGGCAGCTGGGGACTGTTTTACCCGTGGCACTGTCACTTGTCCCTGGCACTGCAGCACAGACTCTCCTCTCACTGGTGCCATTCTGCTAATTTCCCTGATTTCCCCACTTAGCCCCAGATGGGTTTGTTTTCCTTTGGTTGATAATAGCAGGGAAGCTCTGCAGGCCCCAGAGAGGGAATTTCTCTCCCAGAAATTGTTTTGTCTGCTGGTTTAGAGGGAGCACTTGGGCTGCACAGCGGGTTAGAGGTTTTACCCCTGTTAAAGTCACTTAAACTGCCACCTTTCCCTCAGCACTGATATCATTAGTGCTGACACATTGCTGCAGCCTCTCCACAGAGGTCACCCAGCCCTTTCTGGAGCTATCACACAAAGCTAAAAGCCATAAATATGATATTTAACCCTCTCCTTTCCTGTGCTACTCCACAACCACTGCAGGTGCAGGTCTAATTTCTTCCCTGAACACACTCTGGCTCCTCTATTCCACCAAATCCATGAGTTAGGTTTGTATTTTCAGTCCTGGCTCAATTTTCCCACCCCAAAATCCAAATAAATTCCAATATTAGGTATAAAACTCTAATGCCTGGGCAGCTGCATTCCCATCTGTCTGTGAGGGCAGAGCCACAGGGGAAGGACTTGTCAGAGGGATCTTCTACTTACAAGGAAAATCTTTGTTTCCTACATCATTGAAATAGGAAGAGTTATTCATGAATTCCTTTGCAAAAACCTGGGCTAAAGGTGTCCCTGCCCATGGCAGGGGGTTGGGACAAGATTATCTTGATGGTCTTTTCCAATCCAAAGTGTTCTGTGATTCTCTGAAAAAACTTTACATAAAAAGAAACAAACAGACTTCTTTTTTTTTTTTTTAAGGAGAGAATTCTTGCAGAGCTGAATGTACTCTAAATATTTGTTGTTGCTGTTTAAGTACCAAGAAGATTTTGAGCAGGATAAAGTGCAAAAATTCCCAGGAAAATGACCCGTGCCAGGCTGGAGGTGTGAGGTGTGGTGAGGAAGGGTGAGGAGGTGGAACCCCCATCCCTGGAGGTGTCCAAGGAAGGGCTGGAGGTGGCACTGGGCTGGGGACAAGGTGGGGATTGGGCACAGGCTGGACTGGATGATCTGAGAGGGCTTTTCCAAGCTCAGGGATCCTGGGGTTCTGTGAAATGCCCCTTGCCCAGGTGGGGCTCCCTGAATCTGGGTCCAGCTCCTGCTCAGGTCTCACACAACCCTTCCTGTTCCCCGTGTGCTGAGCACAGAGCTAGAGGTTTAATGCACCATTTGGCCACTTTTCCATAATTTTTTCCTGCCTGTTAACAGGATTATCCACCCCCTGTGCTTCTGCTATGCCCCAAACATTCCCCAGATGTGGTGCCAGGGCTGCTCCATCCTCCTGTGCTGCCCCTCTCCAGGTCTGATTCCATCTGAGACATCACCTCAGCTTTTACTCAACTGCCTGAAGCAAAGGAGAATCCTGGCTTATGAACCTGCTCACAATTGCTGCAGTTCCAGCCAGGAATAAACTGTTCTTAACCTAAATACTCCTCTGAGGACACTGAGCTTGGGGGAAGAAGCATAACTGTGCTGTATCTAGTGCAAGCAGGGATAAGTGAGCCTGGACACGCTGGATAAGTTGGGAAAGCAGCTGGAAAGAGAGGGGAGGGAAAGGAGAACAGTGGTGAACACAGCTGAACAATAATGACCACTTTAGACTGTAGTAAATGCAATGTTTCCAAATAAAACACAGACTGTTGAAGCTACAAAGAATGAAGAGGCTGCCAGAGTGGAAGATTTGTCCAAAGGCAGCCCAAAAAATGCCTCAAGGAGAAGGGAAACTCCAGGGTGTGAAAAGCCCTTCCATGGTGAGAGTGAGGTGAGGTTGTGGTTGGTGCTGGGCACCCATGGAATAATTGATATGGCAAATTAAAGAGTGATAAAAATGATAGAGCAAGGTGGGGAAAGCTCAGTGGAAGAAGAGCTGGTGTGGAGTTCAATTTGCAGGAAAAAGATTTTTTCACTTTAATGCAAAATGCCCACTAAGGTGAGCCAGGATCTACCACTGAATCTTAGAGAAATCTTGATAACAAGAGACTTCAGAGGTATTTTGGGATGCTCTGAGGAATGCTATGGGGAGTGCTGTTTGGAATTACTCTGTACTTGAGGTATTTCAGCATTAATTGCACAGCTTTACTCAGAGATTACTCATTTTTAAGTTACTCTTACTGAAGGTGTTGAATAATGGATGATATTAAACTTTGGGTTAAGGGAATCAGGGAATTGATTTAGAAGACAGAGGTGAGACAGCCCCAAAATCAAACTTCTGCCAAAAATTAGCAGAATAAAAGTTACATTTGAAGTGCAAGAACTGAGAAAAAAGCACCTTTCTCACTGATTCAGGCAAAATAAAAATGACTAAGCCTGTCACGATCTTACCTCTTTGTCTGGCTGACTTTCTCAGCAAGATTGATTCCAAATCCAGCTAAGCCCTGAAAGGAATTAGCAGGAAACTGCTTTGTTGGAGGATGCTGAGGGGGTGGTTGAGCAGCCAGGGAAGCAGCAGCAATACCCAGAAATAAAACCCCAGCCCTGACTAACCAGGGGGCCCTGTTGGCTTCACTGAAGTGTGAGTAAGTCATAAAACCTCTCACCTGAATCCACAGAGGCAAAAGCAACACTTTGAGGGAACAAAAAACAGGTGAGAAAGTGTTTGTGAGGTCATAAAATCAGAGAACACAGAGTGGGAGGGACTTTAGGGACCATCCAGTGCCACCCCTGCCATGGCAGGGACACCTCCCACTGTCCCAGGTGCTCCAGCCCCAGTGTCCAGCCTGGCCTTGGGCACTGCCAGGGACCCAGGGGCAGCCCCAGCTGCTCTGGGCACCCTGTGCCAGGGCCTCACCCCCCTCCCAGGGAAGAATTTCTCCCCCAAATCCCATCTAACTCTGCCCTCCATCAACTCAAGCCATTTCCCCTTGTCCTGTCTTTCCATGGCCTTGCACAAAGTCCCAGTGACCCTGCTCGTAGCCAGGAGCAGGAAGGCTTTATCCAGGGAAAGGCCCTGGGCTGGATTCATAGGTAAATTCAGAGTTTTATATTTGGCTGAATTTATACAAATGTATAAATACATTTTTATATATATATATA
>VXBC01001332.1:280083-301600 GCA_013399945.1 Ploceus nigricollis | reverse complement strand
ATTGGCTGTGGGAGAGATAAAGAAAACTGCCCAAAGAACAGCAGAGAACTGCCCCAGCTCTGACAGATGGCAAATAAAATACACACCCCCAGCTAAATCTTGCATTTCCAACCTAAAACACCAGGCCACAGCCCGTGCAATTACCCACTTCAATAATCAGTGTCTGGCTCTGATGAATTACAGCCCAGGCTGGGGATGGTTCAGAATAAATGAGCTGGGATGAAGGGTGTGACAGGTAACAAAGCATTTGTAATGGGCTATACAGCTATTAAATGCAAAGTAAAAAGGGTCATTAAAATATGTGTAAAAATAATCAGAAATAAAGCTAAAATCCATTTAGGCTGTTGTTGTTGACCTGGTGTGAGAGACTGAAAATTAACCTCGCTCTGCATAAATGCAGGAGGGTGTCAGGGAGGTTCTCAGGTCACTTGTAGTGCTGCCACACTTGAGTTTTGGGCCATTTGAGGGGGTTGTTTCTCCTGTCATGGTGCAAATTTGGGATAGTCCCCAACTGCTGTACCTTTTGCTGGCCATGGACAGACAGCAAAAGGTGCAAGAGATGCCTCCAGGAAGGTCTCAGTGCACCAGTCAGCCCCCAGAGCTTTGGGTTAAACTCCTGCTTTCCTCTGAAGCCCAGCCTAACTCTGCTCTTCCAGCCCAGGCTGGGCTTGGAACAAGCAGGGAGAGTGGGAGGAAGAGCTGATTTCTTCTGAGCCACACACAGGGAAGGGACAAGGGGATCTCTTGGCTGTTCCCAGGAATTTACATTCTTCAGAGATGTTTCAATGTTAAAAAACCCCCTAATGTTTCTGTTTTGCTTTTATTTCAGTGTTTTGGAGGAGCAGTAATGCTTTGGGTAAAATTCAAATCAATGCAAACCTCATAAGCCAATAAAATTTTATAGATGGTTATCCAATATGTAATTTGTTGCACAATTTCTCTGTGGCTTCTGTTTATTGAGACATAAAGACTTTGCTTTTTTTAAGGGAGGTTTTATGTGAGGAGGGCATAAGAAAGAATAACCTTTCATACCTATTGTGCCATAAACTAAATTACTCTTAACCCAAACCATTAATCTTGTGGTGGCAGCCTAATGAGACCAAAGGAAACAGAAACAAACTGCCTGGAATCTTCTTGAAGGGACCACTTTTATTTCCATCAAGCCTGTAGCTGCCCAGATTGGCCACATGGATGTCACAGTTGATAATATCAGATAATATAATAAAAAATAATCGAAGAAAACGATGAGGGTATAAAGCTTGGGACAGGGAATGAGTGTAGAAGAGATGTTCAGGTGTAGCTGCACACTCTGTTTATTTCCTGGCAGGAATTTCCTGCTGGATTTGAGTAATGGAGGGAAGGGAAGGAAGTCTGAGCAGCAGCCTGGGGGCTGCTCAAATAGAGATCAGCATGGCTTTGGTGATTTGGATCAGGAGGGCTGGAAAAGCTCTCAGGAAGAATGATTCCCACCCTAGTGAGGAAATTCACTGCAGTGCCTGGTGCTTATGACTAAGATGTTCTTTCTCTAATACAACTTTTCTCTCTGCAATATCCTTCGGCCTGTACACAACATCATTTTTCCCGGTGTAATTTCAAAGCAAAGGAGCAAAACTTGGGAGCAAACGCGACCTTTCTTTTTTATGTTTTATTTTTCGGAGCCAAACACACAAACATAAAAGGAGCTTTTACTCAGTAGGTCCTGCTTGAAGTATGAGTGCACTGACCTGGAGATACACACAGAGTAAAAGCCAATTTGAGGCTGTCTCATAAGTTAAGTGAAGCTCCAGGTCTTTGGGAAGCTGATCTAAATCTTGCTGAAATCAGTGGGATGTGTTTCCCTTTCCCAGGACTGGCTCAGCCCTTGCATGCTGCTTATTAGCTCCATTAATTCCTGGGTGATTTCCCCTCCACACAGTGCAATTGTGGCTGTGGGATTTGCCTGGGTAAAGGAATTGAAGTACGTGGTGATGAACTTGCAGTCTGATGAGGACTGGTTTGCCTATTAAAGAAAGAAAAGCTAAAGGCAGTGGATCCCTTCAGCCCCTAAACTTGCTATTTCCATTAAGGGATGACAGATTTTTGTGGGAGAAGCAGACTAAGAGAGGAATAGAAACAATCTCAGTGTTGCTCTTAGTGCAGAACTGGTGAAAAAAATGGATTTGTGTCATTATGAGGTAACAACATTGTTTTATGTGTCAAGGGAAAAAGAGAAATAGTCCATTATTTAGATCAGCACCAGTAAATGGATGTTTTTAAGATGGAAAAGCAGGGCCATCTCCTTCTTATCATCTCCATTCAATCTCCTAAACTCTTGCTGAACCTGTAACAGAGCCTGGGCTGCGAGAGAGAGCGAGCCAAGGCTCAGAGTGACACAGAGTGACACCAGCAGGAGTTATTAGAGGAATTTATGAGCACAATCAGACATGGGCATGACAAGAAGTTGGGGAAGAGCTGCAGTATCCCAGGAAACAATCTGCATTATTAAGAGCAGAACTCCAGGGAAGGTGTGATGAGCTTGACAAAGTGCAGACACTTCACTTCGGGATCCTCCTCAAAGTCTCTTCCTCAAAACCAGAAGCACTTTTAAGCCCATTAGAGACTAAACTCTATTTTGGGATTTTACCACTGCAGCCCGAGGAAAAAAACCGAAACTTGTTGATGGAGCAGCTTTGCAGGGATGTGAGGCTGAAAATGAGGCTTTTACAATGTTTTCTCTGCAGTTGTTGGGGTGGATTTGATAGTCCTGGGGAAGCAGCACGTTGGAGTTGGCCAAGGCTCCAAAGCTGGCTCTGAACTGGTGTCAGTGTTGGTGGGAAACTGGTCTGAACCTCCCTGAAATGGAGCATAACCAGCACAGTTTCCTGAGAGTTTAAAGAAAAACTTGGAAATGAAACTTTATTGTTAAATATTTTAGCTCCTCATCCCATGGAAAGAGTCACCAGAGAGGAAGGAAAAATGTTACCATGGGGATTTCACTGTTCAAGTTTACCAATCAAACTATTTCAAAGGATTTATTTTTTCCTTTTAATACGTAGCCCAAATTCAGCAAAACACCTAAATCCATCTTTTGCAGTTGATATGAGAGTGATCCTACAGCAAAGAATGCACCTGAAAATATGTTAATTAGCAATTTCTGCTGTGGAGCAGCCATTCCAGAAACCTGGCATTAGACAGACCCTGAAGCAGGGAGCTTAAATTCCAAAGACCACTTAAATTCAATGTTTTCCTTGAACAAATCCTTCTTTTTCTCTGGAATATTAGCAGTGTTAAATCACCAGCCTCCAGTTTTGAAGGCAATTAATCTTGGGCACCTTTAAAAAGAAAGGGGAAATTTGGGATGTTGAATTGTTTTGGTTTTATTGATGTGGAAAATGAAAGTGTGACTCCTTGATAGTGAATGCACTCATGGATTTCTTGGGACAGAACATTTTTTTTTTCTTGTTCTAAACGTGGTGGTTTTGACTTAAAACAAAGGACAACCTTTGTAAGAGGTTTGGTGAAATCATGTGCCTTAGTAGAGACTCCAAAAGGGAACAGTTGCTTTTGATAAAGGATAAAGGAATGATAAGATGAGGAAAGATCCCCTTTGCTGTGGAAAGACAGATTTTGATATTCTTCAATTCTGCTGAACCAACAACCGTAAGAGTTTACAACAAACAGTTTGATGCAGGAATGAAACCAGAGAAATTTCACTTTTTGTGCCACCACAATGGCACAAAATAGATTAAGGATGCAGGAGCTGCTTGGGAAGTACACAGAAATAGGATATAAAAGTGGAATGAAAAATACAGAGCAGCTAAACATGGAATTTTCACCAGCTCCCTTTAACTGGCACAATAACATCATTCAAACCCTCAGGATTTTTCCCTCTGGAGATTCCTCTGGTTAATTGTGAGTTTTCCCTGCACTTTTCCTGGGTGCTCAGGACCCTGGTGGTGAGGGAATAATGGGAATAATTCCCCAGCACCCCGTTGTAATTTGGGCACTTAATCAGCAAAATCATTTGCATCAGGACTTTGCCAAGTCAGTGCTCCTCAGAACAGCCTGGGGTGAGACAGCAGTGGTTAATTCACTTTATCTTTTCTCTGTTATAACAGATAATTTGGCATTGTCTCCTCTCAATTATTCTCTGTGATTCCAACAACACATTTTGGTGCATAAAGAGAGTGGAAATGAAAGCACTGAATAGAAGGGGATAAAAGAGGCTCCTTGGAGAGCTGATGTTAAAAGGCAACAGGTGAAAATCCTGTTAGATTTCAGTGTCCAGTTCAATGGATGAGGAAACAAAGCAGAAATGAAAAGGAAGTTCTGCCTGTGGAAAAAAAAAATGCACTGCCAGGAGAAATCTCTTGCTAAATATTTGTATCCAGTCCTGGACTTTCACAGCCCTTCACATTTTTGAGTTTTAGAATTGATTTATTTTAAATAACTGCATACATAAATAAGTGCATCCCAAATATACCTCTCTGTGTGTTAAGAGATTCTAAGTAAAATTATTATTCTTATCATAAAACAGATAAATTTAAAGAGTTCTTCTTCCATATATATTTGGATCCTGGTTCCCAGCTGGTGCAAATTTGCATTTTTCCATGAAGGTCAAGGTTTTCCTACTCTCACCCTGGAGCAGCCAACCCTGTTTACCTGTTAAAAACCCAGAACACCTCCAAAATAACAAGTTCAAGTTCTTTAGTGCACCCAGGAAGGGAAAACTTCCCTAAATCCTGATTATTATTCCAGCTAACATTTTGCTTTTCTAACCTGTTCTGAGTTTGTAGGAATTGTCTGCTGCATATCCAGCAGATGCAAATGCATCAGTCCCTGCATGTGTGACTTGTTTGGAGTGCAGAGCAATTATCCAGGAATAAAATCAATTTCTAACAAATCATCTGCCATGTGCAAAGCAGGCCTCTAATAGTAATTAAAGTCATAAAATGGATTAATGTTTCTCTCTATATCTTTCTTTTACCCACTGGTAAAAACAGCTCATACATGAGTTCTAGGAAAGAGCATGAGCTGCAGAAGAAATTAATTAATAAGCAACAAATAATCACAAATTAATTCATTTTAGACCTAGGATTACATCATGATTTTCAAGCAACTTGATACAATTGATCTGTGTCATGTGAACTGACTTTGAGGGAATTTAGATGTTCATATGGAACTTGTAGCAAAAAATAAAAACATATTTAATGTGTAAAAAGGGAAAAATAGATAAGTCTTGTTTTAAATTCACCAAGGCATTCTGTGTAAGAAAATGAATCTCTGAAGTTGTACCTCTATTTAGCTCACATTAACATGTTCTTCTCCAATACACTCAAATACACAGCTCATAATCAAGTTTTCTTCTCAAATTGCCAATTTAAATTAAAAAAAAAAAAGTCTATAAATTATTCCCTGACTTGAAACACAGCCATCTTCTCAAAATAAAAACAGTGGTTAAAGTTGTTAAAGAAAGACATGGCTATTTATATTCATTAAACCCTAATAACTCAATAATTTTAATTGAGAACAGTGGAATTTCTGTTCACTCTGGGCAGGGAAGCTTTCCTGTTGGATTAAGTCTTTTTTTGACCCAGAGATGGGGCAACAGAGAGGCATTTTAAAAACTTTTATTCCATTTTCAGTCTCATGTGAAGGGTGAGACAGTACAGATGTTATAATTCATGCCATCACAATCAGAAGCCAGCTATTCCCTAATTACAATATATTATAAGTGTTCCTTGGCCTATCAGATTTTGCCTCACCATGTTGTAAGAGCCTTAAGGCCAATCAATCATCTAAAACCACCCCTCGTGGGCCCTATTCCAATGCATCTTTCATAGTTCTATTTCTCCAAAGTATCCAGTCTTATTTGCAAAGCTCTACAAATCCATTTCCCACACTTTCCCAATTTCCAGCCCTTGTCCTTCCTCCTGCCTGGCTTGGCTGGTGTGGAGCAGCACCCTCAGGGCATCCCCTTCACCCACCCAGTGCTCGGGGATCCCTCTGCTCCTCCCTCTGGGATCACCCAAACCCTTCAGGATTTTCCATGGGGGATCCTTTAGAAACTCCAGCTTTGCTTCTTGGCTGTTGTTTAAAAGGACTTCCTCCTCTTCCTCCTCTTCCTCCTCGTCCTCCTCTTCCTCGTCTCCTTCTGCATTCCACCAGCATCCAGCTCTTGATCTCCAGCAGAAGAGGGAAATCATTTGTATTCCTCTTCCCATCTCCAGATCATCTTCAAACCTGTCCAGACATTAAAGCAATCTGTTTGCTGCACTGATTATTCCACTTGGCTGTATCCCCTATCTTAAAATACATAGATTATGCTGAATTAAGTCCAATTTCATCCAGAAACCAACTGATTATTTTCTTCCTTTTCCTCATTATCCAAGAGATTCTAAGTGATAGCAATAAACAGCAACAGCATCACCAAGGAGGAAGGGAATGGGAAGGATCCTCATTTCACACTGAATCATTTACTTGTTAAACAATAAGCCTTGAAATTAACTTTCCCTCCTGACACCCCTGCATGCACAAATGNTGGTTCAAAAGAGCATTTCTCCAACTCCAAAACTCCAGGCATGTTTTGCTCAACTCCCCCTTCCCTTTGGGAAGAAAGTTTGGTGGATTTGTGAGTTCTCCATGTCCAGTGGGCAAAGAAATTGCCTTTTTTTTTTTTCTTTTTTCTTTTTCTTTTTTTTTTTAATGTGTTGTGAAGGCCACCAGCTGGAGGACCAGGTGTGTAAGAAGTGCAGCAGCAAAAATAATAAATACTAAAGATACTGTTTATTTGAAAGGAGAGCCCCTTGAAGATATCACAATGCCTTTAATATGGATTTTAATAAAAAGATCTGGGATATTGAATGTGAAGAAGCAAAAGATTAAACTGCAAACACCCAATAAGAGACTTTAGGGTGGCACAAATGAAAGCTGGGATATCAGGCTCAGAGAGAAACAACTGCTGCATGAGATCTTGAAAGAGATGAAGTCTTCAAAATATCACTGTAAAAGTTTATCAACAATTCCTTTATTAACCTCCATGTCTTTGAAGAAACCTGCACACTGTCTTTTGATGATATTCTCATTTTGATCCTCTTTTTACTGAAGAAATGGGAATTTTGCTGCTGACTTCAGTCAAAACACAATCANACGCCATCACAATCAGAAGCCAGCTATTTCCTAATTACAATATATTATAAGTGTTCCTTGGCCTACCAGATTTTGCCTCACCATGCTGTAAATGCCTTAAAGCCAATCATCTAAAACCACCCCTCGTGGGCCCTATTCCAATGCATCTTTCATAGTTCTATTTCTCCAAAGTATCCAGTCTTATTTGCAAAGCTCTACAAATCCATTTCCCACACTTTCCCAATTTCCAGCCCTTGTCCTTCCTCCTGCCTGGCTTGGCTGGTGTGGAGCAGCACCCTCAGGGCATCCCCTTCACCCACCCAGTGCTCGGGGATCCCTCTGCTCCTCCCTCTGGGATCACCCAAACCCTTCAGGATTTTCCATGGGGGATCCTTTAGAAACTCCAGCTTTGCTTCTTGGCTGTTGTTTAAAAGGACTTCCTCCTCTTCCTCCTCTTCCTCCTCGTCCTCCTCTTCCTCGTCTCCTTCTGCATTCCACCAGCATCCAGCTCTTGATCTCCAGCAGAAGAGGGAAATCATTTGTATTCCTCTTCCCATCTCCAGATCATCTTCAAACCTGTCCAGACATTAAAGCAATCTGTTTGCTGCACTGATTATTCCACTTGGCTGTATCCCCTATCTTAAAATACATAGATTATGCTGAATTAAGTCCAATTTCATCCAGAAACCAACTGATTATTTTCTTCCTTTTCCTCATTATCCAAGAGATTCTAAGTGATAGCAATAAACAGCAACAGCATCACCAAGGAGGAAGGGAATGGGAAGGATCCTCATTTCACACTGAATCATTTACTTGTTAAACAATAAGCCTTGAAATTAACTTTCCCTCCTGACACCCCTGCATGCACAAATGCAAATAAAATGATTACACTCTTGGGCAAAAAGAATGGTCATGGATGGTTCAGCTAATCTTAAAGTCACCCTGGAGTTGCAGCTCTGCTTGTTCCTCTTTATATTGGTTAGAATTCCACCTAATCATGGTTTAAATCCATGGCCACCCAGGTCAGCCCAGAACTAGTCCTGGCCACTTTATTTATTGCTGCACTGCAGTATATGGCTATTAAAAATTCCAAATATTTCCTGACAGCTCTCGGGGGAAATCTACAGTTCATAATTTCCTTTCATGGTACTATTAATACTTCCTGACAGGCTGAAAGCCAGTTGTTAATAATCTGGAAGATATCCAGGTTCTTGTCTAAAATTAGCTTCAGTTTCACTTCTATTTTTTTTTTTTTGGACAAATCTTAACCTCAATCCAGAATTTTCTGAGGCAGGAGTGGCAGGTGGATGGCCTGGTCCCCCTTCTGCAGGTGTTTGGCCAAGCCTTGAACCTCCTGGTTCAAAAGAGCATTTCTCCAACTCCAAAACTCCAGGCATGTTTTGCTCAACTCCACCTTCCCTTTGGGAAGAAAGTTTGGTGGATTTGTGAGTTCTCCATGTCCAGTGGGCAAAGAAATTGCCTTTTTTTTTTTCTTTTCTTTTTTTTTTTTTTTTTNTTTTCTTTTTTTTTTTAATGTGTTGTGAAGGCCACCAGCTGGAGGACCAGGTGTGTAAGAAGTGCAGCAGCAAAAATAATAAATACTAAAGATACTGTTTATTTGAAAGGAGAGCCCCTTGAAGATATCACAATGCCTTTAATATGGATTTTAATAAAAAGATCTGGGATATTGAATGTGAAGAAGCAAAAGATTAAACTGCAAACACCCAGTAAGAGACTTTAGGGTGGCACAAATGAAAGCATTGCTGGGATATCAGGCTCAGAGAGAAACAACTGCTGCATGAGATCTTGAAAGAGATGAAGTCTTCAAAATATCACTGTAAAAGTTTATCAACAATTCCTTTATTAACCTCCATGTCTTTGAAGAAACCTGCACACTGTCTTTTGATGATATTCTCATTTTGATCCTCTTTTTACTGAAGAAATGGGAATTTTGCTGCTGACTTCAGTCAAAACACAATCAGTTTTTTTATCATTATTACACTGATAATATTTGGAAGGAGGTTTCTTTAAGCTTTTACTCATAGATATGAAGTAGATATTAAACTTTTCACCTGGGAAGAACAATGTGTGCTCTTCATTCCCAGTGCTTGAGTGCCATCAAGATCTGCAGCTTTAGTGTTTGTGAACATGTTAAAAGAAATGTGATAATTGGTTCAGAAGTGATATTGTCAGATTTGGTAAATTTAACACTTTCTAATCTCTTCAAAAACTGTACTTTTTAGTGTATTGTGTTGAAAATTGATCCACACTTACATTTCAGCCAGGTCTTGGAAGCCTTTTAATCAGACTTTTTCCATCTCAGTGTTGGCTCAGTAATTGCTGCAGACTGTATTAAATGACTGGGAGAGAATCTTCTTATTGTTGAAAATTATCTTTATCATGAAAACTTCTAAATTCTAATTCACATGGAAAACATTCTCTTCTGTAGTTCCCACAAATCTCTGAGGGCTGAACTGATGTTTTCATCCCACCAACACTTCCAGGACAGATTTCACACAGGTGTTGGAGGTGCCTTCCCACATATTTAGGGATTAAAATGAGAGCAGCACTTTTTTAACCAAAGAATGAGCAATCAGCCCTTTCAGGCTGATTACTAGCATTGCATAGTGTATAATTTTTAAAAAAGAGTGTCAAAATACAGCTCCAAATGTGGTTGCATGAGATAACTGCACCTGGGTTCAGCATGAGGGCTGGGATTGGGTTATTCTCTGTTATATTCATTATCACTTAAGCACTTTGCTGTTGAAAGACATTTTAATGCTGATTTGTCAACAGCACAGCCCACTGGGTTTTCTACCTTTCAGCCTTTCTATTTGGGTTAAGTACAGCAAATTCTCTCCTTGGCTCTTGCCTGTTGAGGCAGGGTTATTTACAGTTGGGAATGCCCACACAATGTTTGGCTGCTGCACTGAACCTGTTCAGATACTCATGAAAGAATGGATGAATGAAAGAGTGGCACTCCCTGAGACCTTTCCAGCAGTTCCAGTGGGATCCTGAAGCACATGGATACGTCCTGCAGTGCACTGATGGCAGAGGAGCTTCTCTTTTCAGCATCCTGCTTTAAGCTCCCTAATTGTTGCTGTGAAGATAAAAACACGGGGAAAAATCAAAATAATTTTAAAGATATTTAAATCCTGCTGTGTCTTGTACTTGACTGTTAAAGAACATGTGAATCCTTACAAGGATGCTTAGAATCATGGAATGGTTTGGGTTGGAAGGGACCATAAAGCTCATCCAGTGCCACCCCTGCCATGGGCCAGGNAACCTGAGGCATCACTTCCACTATCTCAGGCTGCTCCAAGCCCCAGTGTCCAGCCTGGCCTTGGACACTTCCAGGGATGTTCATCCACAAATTCCCTGTGCCAGGGCCATTTCCATGCTGGTGAATCCATTTGGGAAGGTGAGTGAGGCCTCACCAGACACCAGAGCAAAGTCCAGCCCATTTCTCCTCAAATGTCTTAATTTGGGGAGTTTAAGACACCAAAAGCCTCTGTAGTGTCCCACCATGTAGGATCTCAATGTCACCTGAAACCCAACGAGCTGTTTGCTCAGAGTTAGGAAAATGTTTTGAAAACACAAGATTTAAACCCTCCCTGAAGGCTTTATGCGCTGAATTTGAATTGCAAACGAGCCACAATATTTTCAGTTTCCCTAGGAAAAGTAAGCAATAGCAGTCAGCAGTGAAAACCAAATGAAAATCCAAATCCTTTTGTGAAAGAGGAAAAACAAGAATGATCGGTATCGGAAACCTTTGTTAAATAGCACGGGGTGCTTTTCTCCCTGAAAATATGGTTCAATAATTCTAAATAAGCAGTAAGAACTCCAACAGCATACGTAAATCTTGCTGGAGCCTGGAAAAGTGGTCGCTTCTGCTCCTGCTCTGGTAGTTGCAAGTGTTTGCTATTCACTCTGTTATGAATATCTGGAAAATAGTTTGAGTGCAGAAAGCGCCTCAGGGATAAAAAGTTTGAAAAGAAAAATGTAGCTGTATATCATTGGCATTCATGAGAAAATTCACATTAGATGCCTTCAAATCAGGTGCTCAGGAGACAATAGAGAGATCAGGAGCAATGGTGTGCCAGGAATGCAAGCCTGGCTGGGACAGACTTGGCTTATTTCCTGGCACATGAGGAATACAAAAGCGTGGAAGGCCAAATTCAAAAGATAATAGAGATGTGTGGAAGCTGGTGGGAGGGAACGCTGAGGCTGCAGAATAAAAAGGCTGTGCATGCACTGCCTGGATTAGTGCCTTTCTCTCCACATTTCCATTCCTTTCTTCTGCCATGCAGATCTCATTCTATAGGTGGTTACACCAATAAACCTGGGGTGAAGCTCCTCCACCAGCACCACTGTGGAATTTGGCCCCAAATCCCTGTGGTTACACTTTTTTTTTTCCCACCAGGTCAGAAAGTTGCTCTTTCTGCAAACACAGCTACATTTTGCCATGGGTAAAAATGTCAATTTGCTGGAATTTAGCTGAGAGCAAAATCTCATCATTCCCAGGGCCTGACAGGTTTTACCCCAGTTCAATGTCACATCACCACCTGAACCAACTTTTACTTGCAGAAAACTTAACAGAAAATTGTGGCAGAAGTGGGAAATGGGGCCTATTTTCATGAAAATTCAGATGACACCAGAAGAGCTTTGTCTTTTGTCACAGATTTGGTCTTATATATGTTTTGTTACTCAAAAAAATAAGTGGTTGTGGAAATTAAGGGTCTTGAAAACCAAAGCCTCAGCACCAGGTTGGGCTCAGTAAAGAACAAGACATTGGCACTTACGTTAATGTGTTAAATATATGTCAGATTAGTTTAATTAATAAATGAATCCACAGCCTATTCCCTTCTAAACTGGAAGGAAAACATCTGTACAACTGCAACCTCCAGCCACACAACAAGACAGCCTTTCCCTCCGTGTGCCAAGTGCCAAGTCAACACTCAAATCCCACTTTTAGACTGAATTTTTCAATATCCCAGATGTCCAGGAGGGAATGTTTGATGACAGCAATACTTTTGTGTACTTTCTTTCCAATATTACCCAGAGTGTCTGCAAGGAGAAGCAGGAGCTGCACAACTCATCCACACAGAGCCATTGCTGACCTGGGTATTTTATCCACCTTTTTCCATTTATTCACCTCCTGTATATCCCTGTGTATCCAAATTATATACAAATCCACACATTTGGATGTCCCAGGAGCAAATATCTCTCCTTCCCCCACAGATCAGAAGTGAAAATGACAGATATGAAGTATCTGAGGACTGAGTTCTTTCCTATGGACTTGTTTTCTCTAATGGGAAAACAACAAAAAATGATGTTGCCTCCTTCTGTAACAAACATATTTGTATAAATTACATCCTGCTGACAAATGGACACGCAATCAGGATTTTTAGGGGGAAATGTAATGTTTCCCCCATGATCATATTTAACATATTTTGTTTTCCATCCATCTCTCTGCTCAAACCATGGCATAACAATTAGAATAAGTGATAGCAGCACATCCAGAAAACAAAGGGTATGATGGCAGAATTTATCTTGTTACATTTCTTGATTTAACACCAGTCTGGGATTTCTGGTCTGAACCAGATTTTTCTTATGCTATAAATATTTCAGTTTTTTCATTTATTCTTGATTTAGTTTGACAGTAAATAATCCCATGGAAGCAGCTGTTGGAAAGATGTTGTAAAAAATATTAAGTGCCTGCTCGCCAGTTCAGTCCTTGTGTTTGTCAAAGGGAAGGGAATAAAACAGTTGGGTAACTTAAAGGAAATATGTGTGTCTGTGTATTCACAGTAATGCCCCATAATTTGCAGTCCTAGGAGCAGAAGAATTACAGTTCTGAGGATTGATCAATACCTTGCATGAATACAAAGAGTTTGGGTTGTTTATTCTGGATATTGGCAGCTGCAGGTTCTTGTTTCAGGGTTCCAAAAAACTCATCCAGAACCCAACAAGAAGAGAATAGAAAGCAGGGAGGGTTTCAAAAGGATATTTCCTTGCAAAAAAAAAAAGGATCTGTCCTCTTGGAAAAGGCAGGGTCTGGCCAGTTATTTGGCTTTTATTGGTTATTTTTTGTTTGGAATATCAGGAAGTAACTCTGGATGGTCTAAGTCCATTCCCAATTTTCTTTGGCAGCTCTTGCACCTTTAGAAGGGATTTCTGCACTAAATAACTCACACACCCAATGGGGAAGGACCAGAAACTGAATATATTTGAGAGATCTTGAGGAAAAGGAGTTGGGTGGCACCAGCACTGGGAAGTGTTCCCTGTCCAAGAAAACAACCACAGAAAAATACCCAGCACAGGAGGGGAATCCAAATAGAAATGCCGAGGAAAACACGTGGGAATGTGCAAAATTCGTGGCAATAGCTTCAGCAAAAGGGGATAAATTGCAGACAAACGCTGGTTGTTATCTCCTAACAGCCAACTTGGCACCCACCAGGATGATTTGTCAGCAAATGGGCAATTTGAGCCTCCTGAGGGTGCTCGAGGAATCTTCTCCCTCCTCCAGGGGAAAAAAAATCTAAAACTGGGACAGGTAAAGTCACAAAATTAATACAGGAGGAATTAGATGACATCTAAGTAATTAATTAAAATCCTAACTTACATCTTTTGATCTGAAGGGATACATTCTGTTCAGGAAGGACAAGGGAAAGCAAACTTAAAGAGTTTTTTTTTGTCTCAGATATCACAGATATGTACACAAGCTTCGAGACAAATATTGACAAGCAGGAGAAAGGGTGTGAAATAAATATGATGTGATTCAATAAGGAAAAGCACTGGGTTTTCCACTGAGGCAGAAATAATCAATGCCTACCTTCAGTATTGCCAGGTGGTTTAAAGGAGGGCTTGGAGTGGAACCTGAACTGAAGGCAAGTGTTCTAAAAAAGCACCCAAAAGTATTAAAAAAGAAAGGAAATATTGATTGAGGGTGTTTAGGTGCTGTTGCTGCTACTTGGAGCAGGGTTGATATATAAAGGTACAACCCAGCTCATCCTTCTCTGTTTCTACTTCGACAGAATTATAATTTAATACTTTTTAATCTCTTTCCTTTCAAACACTTATAAATTTTGCAAATGTTCTTCAGTAGATCACAGCTGTGTGCAAAGTAGGACATCATGAAAGGCTAAAGAAACTCTGGGGTTTTTCCATCCTTTTTTCCCAAAATTTAGAAGCTTGTCAAGATTTGATCATTCCTCGGGATTTTAAGTGTCTCCCTTGAGACCACCTGCATTTTTTAGGTGAAGTTTATAGAAAATATTAACAAAACTAAGTCACTTAGAGAAGCGGGATGGCTTCCAGAAGATTTGGATTTCTCAATTTTCTAAAAAACATCTCTCTCACTCCTATCAGCAATAAGTTCCAGGGCAACCCTGGATGAGATCTTTTCACACTGCTGTGAAAAATGAGACAAGTGAGATGAGAATATGGATCCATAAGTGTGGCTCATAATTGTAATTTCTCAGTGGAAAATTTTCAGCACTTAAAAGGTTTGGAATGATTTTACAATTTTGTAAACTCGTTTTATTAAGTGATTTCTGGTTTCAGCTGCTTTATGAACTGATCCCCAACAGTAAATCACTTTGTTTGCCCTTTGGGAGTATAGGCCAAACAGATACTTTTTCCTGGCTTAATTCATCATCTGTTGACTGAAATGTCAAAGGAAATTAGAGGAAATTGTTATGTAAATCCTTACTGCAGATGGTTCACTTCTGAAGGATCAAACTTCACACAGAAAAGGTGTTTTTTCCTTTTTACATGGGGTGTGTGTGACACTGTGATCCCTTCTCCTCTCCTGGGAGATCAATCATTTTGCATCAGGATTCAGCACACTCACCAAAGGATCCTGGCTGGGATCAGAACCAGACCACGATGGAATCTTGGAATCCCAGACTGGTTTGGGTGGGGAGGGACCCTAAATCCCATCCAGTGCCACCCCTGCCATGGCAGGGACACCTCCCACTGTCCCAGGCTGCTCCAAGCCCTGTCCAGCCTGGCCTTGGGCACTGCCAGGGATCCAGGGGCAGCCACAGCTGCTCCGGGAATTCCAGCCCAGCCAGGAATTCCCAATGCCCAAGATCCCATCCATCCCTGCCCTCTGGCAGGGGGAGCCATTCCCTGTGTCCTGTCCCTCCATGCCTTGTCCCCAGTCCCTCTCCAGCTCTCCTGGAGCCCCTTCAGGCCCTGGAATGTGCTGGAAGCTCTCCCTGGAGCCTTTTCCTCTCCAGGTGAGCACCTCCAGCTCTCCCAGCCTGGCTCCAGAGGGGCTCCCTGTGATGGAACAAGAAATATCTTAACATTTGATGAACATTTAGGAGTTGAAAAAAGCTCATTTTCCCAAACACCTTTTCTTCCATCCCAGCACTGTCTGGCAGAGGGACCACAGGCAGAATTTTCTTTCCTACTTGGAGAAACTCCCTCCCATCCAAGAGATCTCTGTGCCACATGGAGTGGATGGGAGGAACCCCAACATTACCTATGATTTCCATTCCAACTTTGTGTCATTTTGGAATTATTTTTGTGCCAGGATGATTTGTAGTGTCTGAGTCTCCAAACGGTGCAGTAGAACGTGATTTTACCTGGGGAAATTTGGGGTACTTATTTGGAGTCTGTACTTTAATTGCCCAATATCTCTTCCTGTTTTTGCAGAATATCCAGGTAGTCACAGGAAGACACACTTTACTTTCTTCCACTGATTGGATGGGAGGAATTTTTGACCTTGGAAAGTGGAGATGGTGTTGCTATGGAAACTAATAAGTCTGCTGCCATTCATGAGCTGCAGCTCAGGTAAAATGTTCCACTATTAGTGTTTGTGATTGATAAATCTCTGTCAGTGTCATAGTTCATGGAGAAAGGAGAAGCAATTACCAAAATTAACAGCCCTTTTTTGTATGAACAAGTGACTAAGGAGCTTTTTATTAGGACACACTTTAATTTTAAACAACTCCAGGTGCTGCCTTTGAACCCGAAAAACAGTTTTCAAGATCATAAGAATGCTGGAATCCAGGTAATAGCTTTAAAAAATAGTCTAAGCTGTAACAGTGAGGAAGAAAAACAATTGTTACTTGGGTGACAACATCATGAAAACATTTCTTGGCCACAATATCAGCAAATGAAGCTGGATTGAAAACCAGACCAGTTTGGGAGCACTGAATTAATGGTTTTGATTCCACACTTCATATCACACCCTTCAAGTGCTTCCATGCTAGTGAAGTGTCTTTAAATCACAGTTAACTGTAAGGCAAATTAAAGTATGTATTTATGAAGTCCAGCAATGGGTGAGAATCATAAGGACTATCAATATAAATACACAAAAAGGAAAGAAAATCTGGCTCAAAGCCCAAAGCAAAGGCAAACATTCCTTCTCTGCCTCCTGCTGGAATGGTGATGGACCCTCATCCTCCCACCCTGGGCATCCTGACACTCCTCAGGCTGGGACCAGAGGACAAAATATGCTTGAAGGGAGCAGGAATGCCTCCCCTCCATTCTCCTTCCTGAATATCCCCTGTGTTTATTTAAAATATCAACAGTTTGTAACACATTGTGAGGTAAAATGTTCTTTTCTGCCAGGCTGGGCATTGCTCACAGTGAGGGTTTGGTATTCTGAGTTCATTCCTGCTCTGAACCTTTCTTCTAATTAAAAGCATATAACTTGACAATGCTGTTTCATAGAGCCATAAAAATGGGATTAACTCATGTGGCTCATTACAGCCTCATCTCCAAACAGGCACTGAGTGGGAACTGAACTCTTTGAGGTTCTAATGAATTTGGGGATGGACTGACCCTTCACACTTGGCTGTGATAGAAACCATGACAACTGACTTTTGTCTCCAATTAATGTATTGAACTCTAAATAGCCAGGATATTACTCATGTACTTACGAGGAAATTGTATTAAAGTAACCTCAAATGGTACTTAAATTAATTATGTAGTGCATGAGTCAGCAGCTGTTTGAAGTGAAGAAACAGAGCAGAGGGCAGACTTCAGTACCATTTTAAAATACAATTTAAATGAACCTCGATGCTGTTTTATCTAAATGTGAAATGTAAACCTCAGGATAAAAAAAAGCAAATCTCAGGATCAGACTTTCTGTTAAATCAATACAAAGTTGCTATTTCAGTAACAAACAACCAGCACATTAAGGACTAAAAATCTTGGAGTATATAAAATATTGTATATATAAAATATTTCAAGTGAGCAGTAGGTCATTTAAGCCCAGCTTTGCTGCACTAATCTCAACAACCACGTGTTTAGGACCCAAATCTTCCCTTTAATTCCTCATTGCCCCACTCAGCCCTCTAGGGTACCTCTCACAGATCCTTCCTTTCTTTACTACTCTGAGTAAAGCACTTGTACCAGTCTTCAGAGCACAGGGCTCCCCTGTAATTCCTTGATTTCTTGGGAAATACGTGGTGCTCCTGGAATCTAAATTGCTAGAGGAGCAGGACAGCTGCGTGAGGGACAAAATATCCTCACACCCATGATTTGTATCTCCAAAAAGAACCTTTTCCTTCCCTTTTTTTATTTTTTCCCTAGGCTTTCATTTTTGAAACCTTTTGTCATCTTCATCGTTCTTGCCAGAGGATCCTCTTTAACAAGCCCAGTCCTGGGCTTTAAACCTGAGTTAAAAGGTACTGGGAGCTCACTTTTAGATGAACATGTTCAGCTTTTAAAGACTTAAAAATAGCTAAAAATGCAAATTTTCCATATTCCCAGGCACCAAGAGTAGCTCACAATGGCACTTTTGTCCTGCCCCTGCTCTCAATTAAAGGAACAGCAAAAGCTCCCACTGACTTCCCTGGGATAAGTTAATTTATTCCTGGGTATAAATTAACTCCATTGATTTCAGCAGAGCTCCGCTGATTTTCACTCCATGACATTCTGAAATATGCCTGATGGTAACAGTCAAACTGCACTTATGGCAAAACTTCTCTGATTTATCACATGGAAGGTTCACATCAATTTAGGAATAATAGAAATGAGTGGGAAGGGGAGGAACCAGCCCTGATGCTGAGCAGAGCAGTTTTGTGGGCTGGGGATGGAAAGGTAATTCAGGGTGTTGGATGGCATTGGTCACTCATTTCCTCCTTGTTTCTACCTCAATTCTACCTGACATGTAGGATGAAAATGATTTTGACCTATAAATTAATTTTAAATCTCAGGATTAAATGTGCTGTGCAGAAGAACAGGATATTATTACCCCCCCAAAAATGGCAATTCAATTACTCAAAAATCAAAGTGCCCTCTATATTCTCTTTATAGGCAAAAAATCGTGGAAAGAATAATGTTCCCTCCAACTCTTATTTTCCAGCAAAGCTTTTTTATGTGTCTCAACGAGGGTCTTTAGGGTTTTCTTGCAGTGCCTTAGGGGACAAAATAAAATAAGGTAATGCATGCACAGTGACACAGCGAGGGAACAGATTAGATTCTTTTTTTTCATAACCCATTGCTATTTAAATGAGATAATCTGATTTAAGCAGAGCACCAGAGGCAAGAAGGGTGATGAAGATAAACTCAGAGATCATTACTTTAAATTCTGTGTACTTGCTATAGGGATGTACAACAACCATCTCCTGACATCATTGAAATTTAAACATTATTTGATATGAATATGTTAGGAAAGAGCCTTCACTTTCTGGATTAAAGATGTAGGCAGGATTTTGGGAAGTTGAAATGAACAGACCTGTCCAAAGTGCTCAATAAAATAAAATAATTGTCTCTTCACACCAAAAACTCTCTCAGGTTTTACTCCTGTGGCTGCTCCTGGATTGTGCTGCTTCCTCTGGAGCTGTTGTGCAAGGCAGGTTGCCGAGAATATCTTAATGAGGCAAAATTTTATTTTCATTTTTAATATCATATTTGTGTCCTAAGCGTCCATCAGATGCACCTCAGGCTGTTCTTTGGGTGTGGGTGCCAGGCCAGGTTCTCCATCAGGTTGGAGGAAATTTCCTCACCTCTCCCTCTCTCTCTGGTCCCTCCATTCTCTCCTGTGTCAATAAGGAATTTCCTTCTGATTATTCCAAGAGTCTGTCTTCCCCCTGGACAGCTGATCCCAATTTTCTGTGTCCCTCCTGTTCCTGAAGGGAAATGGCTCCTCTTTGACCTGATTCCTGGTGGCTTCTTCCCTCCAAAGAAATCCCTTTGCATGCCTGGAGACGTGGCCTTTGTCACTGTCCTTTGTTCTGCTGATGGTCTTGGCCCCACCGTGGAAGCAAAGGGGATTTCCAGGATTAAACACAAGGAAAAAGCAGAATGGCAGTGAATTCTGTCAGGCTGTGGACAACAGAAATATTCCAAGCCAGTCTGACCTGAATTTGGAAATGAGGCATCAGCTGTATTTTCACACAGCCCTTTGGCTCCTTGCCTCCAAACCAACCCAAGATGCAACCCCAACCTCCCGGGCTGGGTTTTTGGCCCATCATTTTGAAACTGTTAAATTAGAGAGAGACATTTCCTGATGTAAAGTGTCCTGATCCTCCTCTGGGTCACAGCAGGATGAATATTGAATACATCACGTCCCACACTCTGCCTGCAGCGTCTGGCAGATTTATTGTTGGCATAACAGCACCTTTAGGGATGGAACAGCACACCATATATTTTAAGACAAGTGACATCTTTGCTATTTCTAACAGCAAAATGTGGAGATGAACTAGTCCAGCCTAGAGATGTTAAGGCTTCCCTGAACAACCAGAAGCATTTGAGGATCTGCTGATGAGTCAGACAATGATAATAATTAGGTGTCCCTTAGACAGCATGGAGGTTTCCATGGGTTTGGGAAATAAAAAGCTGCATTTCTGTAAAGGACTTGCAAGGCTGTGGCAGGACATGGCTGATACTGCAGTGTCCCTCCCAGGAGAGGCAGCAGTGACTTTTGAAGAACTTTTGTTTCCATGCTGTGAGGTGCCAGGAGGTTCAGCTCACTCCCCAACATCAGTGAACAACCATCCCCTGGTGGAACAGAGCCAGAAAAAAGGGAGCCTCGAGCCCTGAAGATGCACCACTACATTTAGGGGATGTGAGGGGGTCTGAAGCTTTCCACCAGACAGACCTAAACCCACCCCACACCAGTGCCACTCACACGTCCCAAGGACTCCACCCCAAACCTGGAGACAGGGAATTATGTTCAACATTCCCTACCACAGGCTAAACTCACCCTACAGAAGAATCTCCCTCGTTGTGCTTCATCTCCCAGAAAAACCCTTTTGTGGAATTCCCCTGAGTGCACGGACCTGGTGGAGAAGAGGTGAGAGCTCAGGTGCTGCTTTGAGGGTGCACTTTGAGATTGGAGCCTGCATTGATTTCACTGTCAGGGAAATGTTATTTATGATTCCTGGAGTGAGGTGGAGATGCTGGAATCTGTGGGTGTGAATTCACCAGAGTTTTACGTTTTCTAGATGGTTCTAGTGTCTAAATTCTTTAGTCTGAAAGGCCTTGTCTATTTTTATGCTGGTTTAAATAATTATTGCTTCCCAATCTTTTCAATTAGTTGCTTTACATTATTTTTCCCTTTTATTTAAATTTTACATGATTTCTTCCTGTTTCATATCAAACCATTTTATCTCCCAGCACAAAAGGCTCATTAACTTTTTAAAATAACATCCTGGTACTTTAGAAGCCATTAATTTTTTTTCTCACTTTTTTTGTTGCAACAGCATCAAAGACAATTCAATTCTCCTTTATTACCATTGCCAGGAAGTTGAAATTAGCAGGTGATTAAGCACTTCAAATATTTTGAGCATTTTCTATTGTGAACAATGGCAAATTTCAGTATAAAGAAATTAAACTTAAGAAGGCACAATAATGTATTACTGAAACACTTTATTGAAGCACAAAATTTTCAAGGGAAATTGCTGGGTTTAAGTACTTGCTTAAACAAAGAGTAGGTTTAGATCAGATTTTAGAGATAAATTATTCCCTAAAAAGGGTTGAGGCTCTGGCACAAGTTGCCCAGAAAAGGTGAATTTTGAGATTCCCCATTTTTGAGTTACCAACATGGATTGTTTTGAGTTTAAGAGCCAAATCTACTCCTTTTTTATCTCCAATACACCAATGCCTCAATTAAAGAACTGACACTTGAAACCTTAGATTTTATTAGAGCCATAAAATCATGGAATCACTGAAGGGTTTGGGTTGGAAAGGACCTCAAGGATCATCTACATCCTACATGAAATAGAGAGAAACCCAGCTGAAGTCTAATTTTCCACTAGCAGAAATGAGACTTCTTTTTTTTTTTCCCCAGAAATCAGACCTTGGAAATGCAAAAAAAAACCCCAAAAAACAAAAAACCAAAAAACAAACAAACAAACAAAAAACCAACCAACCAAACAAAAAAAAACCCCAAAAAAACCCCAAAAAACAAAAAACAAAACAAAACAAAAACCCAAAAAAACCC